>MQUG01001551.1:0-14072 GCA_007213375.1 Steinernema feltiae | reverse complement strand
TTCCATTCATTATTCCAATTAACTCAAATTACTAAATTTACTAAATGAAACAAAATAAATCTAAACAACAGATGGCTGTCTTGCATGTCTTCGAGAAGAACTTCAAGTAAGCGATGGGATCATCGCAATAATTCTAAATGACGACATGACTATAGCGCGAACGACTATACCGCGAAACTGTTTCGCGCAAAAGTTGCGTGAAAAACAAAAGTCTTATTCTCTAAAGAATAGTAAAAAAAACTTATGATATTTGCTTCAAACAACATTTGAGCTAACAACAAGGCCAGAGCAGACGCCTAAATGGGTCAAGCCAAAGCACAGTGAATTTTGTTGAATACAATGCTGTGAGTTTCATTTAATTAGAGCGTCAGAGTAAGTTAATTTGACGACATGACATTAGCGCGAAAGTCTTTAACGCCGACGACTTTAGCGCAAAAGACTTACGCGATGAGAAGCAAAGTCTTCTTTTCTCTTCTCTATTGTTTGTAGCAAAAGAAAACTTATGATATTTGCACTCACTTGCACGCACGTGTCAGAGACCATTTGAACTAACAACACGGTCAGAGCAGACGTCGAAGTGGATCAAGCCATTGTCTAGGACGAAGCCTCCAGTAAACCTCGTGAATTTTGTGCTCGCTCCGCTCGCCCAAAATTCACTAGGCAAACCCTGCGGCAGCTCCTAGGCCTAAGCCTAAGGCAGTTACGCCGAACAGAACGTAAGAGCAACAACTGCTCGCCGAATTTTTCCTTTGGTAACGCTTAAAACTTGATCCAAGCGCAGAGGACTTGAACTCTGTCATAGAAATCAAGTTAAGTGCAAAACCAATTTTCAACTTTAAAAAATTCGCGGTAAAGTCGTCACACTAAAGTCATTGCGCTAAAGACTTTTGAGCAAAAGTCGTGTCACGGTATTCAATGAACAAAACAAATTGAAAAAAATTGCCAAACACTTGAATTCATGTGGACAGTAAGTGGGGAAACGGGGGAAAGGGGGAAAAGACGTTGGGGGTAAAGTCGTTGGGGAAACGTCGTTGGGGGTAATGACTTTGGGGGAAAAGACGTTGGGGGAAACGTCGGTACACCGCGTCGTTGGTCCCACCGTTGGTCTTCTGACCCACCACGCTTCTAAAAGCTCTCCTCGCTACAGTACTCTACCCTTCGGTAGCGATTTAAGGAGCCGTTGGTCCCACCGTTGGTCTCCTGAGGCTGCGCACTCCAAACACCTCTCCTCACTACAGTACCCCGCCTTACAGTACCATTTTGAAGACACATAAATTTGCCCACATCTTAACTATTTCATCTCATTTCAGATTTCGTTCTTTGAAACGCCGTTGGTCTCCTGACCCTTCACGCTCCGAAAGTCTCCTGGCCACAGTACCTTAGAATAGCAATTTCCACAGCATTTGTTTCCACCGTTGACCTGAACATTCAACTTAATATACTGTATTTCACCTGACATGAATTTGCCGAGTTTGTGGCTGTTACTAGGAAAATTTGCCATTTTTATGCCAATTCCTTTTCGCTATATTCGATTGAAGTTATGGTATGGTTACTTATTGAACTTTACACATCTGCATCTTGATGGTACTACAGCTACTGTAACGCACTTAAAAAACATAGCGTGTTTTTCATTTACTTGTAAATAGGCCTAAAATAACTTAAAATAACTATATATTATTCAAATATATTTGAACACCGGTTTTGAACCTCACTCTTTAATTTCGTTGAGTACTTTTTCAAATATTTATGAAAATAAATACATAAACAAACACAACAATTTTTTTCAATTGTTATCCGAGGATTTTCATCAGTTGACTCATACTGCATCTTGTTTCATCCCAACACAGAGTTGATTTCAAAATGTCGTATAACACAGTGGTCTTTGACAGTGTCTTAAAGGGTTCAATAGTCCAGGTTGAGTTCATGTCATCTTCTATTACATGGTGGAGAAATTCTGTATATCCTGGGTCTAACTCTGAGGCCTCTCTCCATGGAATATTTCGGATATTCTCAATATTACAAGCTACTGTTTTCGCAATCATCATGCCGATAGCGAACACGTCCATGCTTACAGGCCTTAAAAAACATTTTTTATTTTGTTGCCGTTCTTTGCTTACTTATAATATGGCTCCTCTAGCCATAACATTTCTGGTGGTTGATACCCTTTCGTTCCAAGAATTTCGTAACGTTTCTTCGAAATCGAATGATTTGTTACTAATCCAAAATCGGAAACGAATGGCTCTTCTAAAAAGGCATGTGCTTGCAATTGTTTAAAACTGCTATACATACGATTTTGATCTAACAAGACATTCTCTAGTTTCAGATAACGGTGCGCGTACCCTTCTTTGTGCAATGTCATTACAGCTCCAGCAATTTTTCGATACAACGAAAAAATCTCTCGATCATCGAAAACCTCATTGCTATGAGATTTTCCTTCAACAAGATCTAGTAGACTCATCAGCATTACACGCATTCCGAAATGAGCCACATGTTTGCTTTCATCAATTTCGAAAAACAAGTATTGCATCAGATTTGGACTCAATTTGGCGATTTCTGATGCGTGCCACTAAAGATTCATTGTTATGGATGTTTTTTGTTTACAATTAAGCACCTCTTTTTGAGCCATAGCTTTCGCATCTGTAGACTTGTATGCTACCTTCTTTACTGCAATATTTCCAAAGGAACTTTTCAGTTGCAATACGGAACCGAATCCACCTACAATTTTTGTCTTTATCATTAACTGTGTGTCTATGAGCTTATTTACCTGCCCCTAACAGAGTAGAACAGTAAAACTTGTGATTCACGTAGCATCGACGATAAACTTGCAACGCTATATCATCTGTTTGCGTACATTGCACCGCTTCATCAATTCTCACTGTTGTCGGACGCAACATTATTTCACTTTCTTCAGTTTCGTCATGATTTCGTTTGTTACGATTCTGTTTCGTCTTCGGTGGAATTAAAAGTTTTTTACGCAAACTATTCATATAAGATCGGAATTTGCGCATATTTGAAGAATCCCGTTCTAAGGGCTATAAATTCGTTTATCAGTTTTCTAGCCATGTTTAGCAGCTTACATTTAGACAAATGCTCGTTGGAATGTTTTTCATTGTAAATCCTCCTGCTACTATATAAGGATCCACATGTTTCTTCCATTCAGGGTTGATTGGACTGCTCGATACAAACATTAGTGGTGCCGTAACCTGTTCGATGACGTCAAACTAAACGACATGATTAAATCATGCATTGTGCTGTTTTCCCATACCCGAAATATATGTGCCCTTTTTTGCATGGTCGGAAAAAGGGTTAACGCATTTGGAAATTCAGTTTGAAATTCACAAGCATCAATGTAGCGAGATTTTCTGTGGCGTTCATCTAGGTTTTTGGCTTCCTGGATTTCCTCTGATGATGCCCCATCGCATCGTCGACCGTCAACTCCTTTGTGTGGACGTTCTGGACGTCGTACAACAGCAAGGCATTTCGGACATTGCCTAGATTAAATGCTATGAGAAGGTAAACTTACTCTGCATCTGGTCCCGACACTTCCTTGTTCACGATCTCTACCATTCGTTGAGCCATATGTTCTTATTTTATCTGAAATACAACTCAATTAGTTGTTTTTATGTTTTCTGTTATTTGCATTATTATGATAACACGCTCTCTCACTATTCTTGTACATTATACACTTCGTACATTATCACCTATAGCTGTAGAAAAAAAAAATGATTTAAGTGTTGGAATGCACACTGTTTTTCAAGTCATTAATTCTTCTGAAACTGCATTAATTGAGCCTGTATCTGATCTTAAACAACTTTGTACCACTTCTACTGGTTCAAAATATGATAGGCGATTCTACTGTAAAAAATATTATATTTGTACTTTCAGAAGTATCCATGTTTTTTCTATCCGAACCAAAAGTATTGAGCAAGAGTGGTCTTTTCACAAGCTACTCAGGTAATTTTCCTTCCTTCCTAACAGCATTGATACAAAAATGTTATTTAAAAATTTAGTTCTGGTTACTGATGCTATTGAAGCTGACAACAACATTCATGTTACTGTATTGGATTTTGCTTCCATTTGAACGACACTAACTGGAATGTTGGTTTTAATTTCAAAGCCATTTGCGAAACGTTCACAGACGGTTTAAATTTTTTCTCATTTTCATTTATATATTGAAATTTAGAAGGTCTTTTAAAATTGCGAACATTTGGAAAATTCATCGAGACTTCTGAAAAAACTATGAATCGAGCCGTTATGTACAAACACCATGTGTTTATCACCGTTTAAAAACGTCGATGTTGAGATTTTAAACCAAAAATATATATTTGTATCACAAGTTCAAAAATGAATTATTTTTCAAATATTTTTCTATTTAGGTATAATGTAAATATTCATTAATCTAAATACATCGAACACATCTTTTTGTTTTTCAGATTTTTTTCTTTTCTTTTAGATATCTTAGATGTCTTCAAACCTTAATTCATCAGTTATTAAAATGTCTCGTTGTAATAGTGGAGATAAAAAGGTTCCATTAAGTGCCGCAGAGCGTCAACGATCCTGCAGAAAACGTCAAAGAGAAAATGGTTTTTTTGTTGTACAAAACTTTTGGGAGAGATGGTTACAAAATGTAACTATTATGCTCAATGTTATAAACGAATGGACGTTTTAATAAAAGAGCAGGAAGAACGCGGATTTAATGATGCGTTAACTAAGATGCGCATGAAATTAGTTGACGCTCATTCAGTAAATCCAGATGATCTTCTCTGTAATCCTGGAGTTTACGAAGCTCCAACAAATAAAAATATAATGGCTATTTACTATTCATGTGATGCAGAACAACATGTTTGTGCACGAGGCCTGAAAATTTTTCCCATACTTGGAACTCATGTTCCTTTTGAAATATATTCATATCTCAGAATGGTAGATGCTTTGTGTTATCCCCTAATTCACGTTTACGGAGAGGATTCGTGTGTAACGGTCTGGTCTGGTGCAGGGCTGTAGAGGCTAAGCGGGAGGTCGGACAGAGGTGAGAACCAATGTCTGGCCGCCTAACTCTCTCGGCGGCACCGAACTCTGCGCCGCGATCCTTACTGCGTCTCCCTGTCCAAGCTTGGACAAGGAAGACAAACAAGGATCGCGGGTCAGAGGTCAGCGCCGCGCCCCGATACAAGCCCCGCCTGAGCACC
Source organism: Steinernema feltiae (assembly GCA_007213375.1). Taxonomy (NCBI): domain Eukaryota; kingdom Metazoa; phylum Nematoda; class Chromadorea; order Rhabditida; family Steinernematidae; genus Steinernema; species Steinernema feltiae. Next base: position 8,886 of record MQUG01001551.1, on the reverse strand, counting down.
ACCGGTACATAAGCCGGGCGCACCACCACAACGAGGCCGGCCCGCTCATCTGCAGTGAGAGTGTCACAACCGCGTTCTCCACCTGTGTCTGTTCTATCCCACTGATAAATCCCTCATCCTCGATAACCTCGTAGACGCGCACACCCCAATCCGTGGAGACCCCTCGCTAAACGCCCACGGGCCCTCCTACGTCACTCGTGGATTCCTCGAATACCACATGTTGCTCCTAAACCTTACGTAGAAAGAATGATAGAAATTAAAGAACATCTTCGACAAACTGGAATTGAAATTGATTGGAACATTGAGCAAGAACGTTGCGTTGAAATACCACGCCATCTAGAAGAACAAATTGGAGAAATTGAAACAATGTTTCCAGTTCAACAATATGATTTTTCTGATCTTGATATCGACGATCTTGATTTCAATCATATGGATGCTACAGAACATGTCGATTTATCGGAAATATTTAATTCCGGCAATCCAAATATAGGAATGACCGAAACAGAAGTAGAAACAGAACAAATTTTTGTAGACCGAGAAGGAGATTGGTATCCAGAAAATACTCAGATTACCATGGATTCTGTGAACCGTTTATTAAGTAACGATCATCCTGATAGTGGTGATGAAGAAGACGCAGACATTTTACCTCAAGCTAATATTTCATTGGCAAATAACGATGAGTTGTTGGTGCTTGACTCACAAAACCAATTTTCTTCAAATAATGTATGAATGAGTTCAAAACTGCAGTATGGCTTTTATTTTTTAGAAAAAATGTAACGTTTCTCTCAGAGAACACATTCTTTTCAAACTCCAACACAGAAAAGGTTGGAAAAATAGAATTACAAGCACCCAAAAACTTGGCCAACTTTATACATGTGATCAGTTTACACGGATTCACGAGCAACGCGGTAAAGCTATTGAAGAACATTATATGCAAACAACAAAAACTACAAAGTAAAAAAAAATTTCTTTTTTATATTTATTGGTGTTTAGAAAAGGATTCCTAAACTATATGAATAACATGGCACTTCGCATGAGTCGTCGTGTTGGTGCAGTATGTGTTGTACCACAACACATTCCAGGATCCCCACGTTATCTTAGGAACCTGTTTGAAAAATCAGTATCAATGTCAAATCAACTTGGTCATCCAGATCTATTTATTACTTTTACAGCCTCGAGTGATTGGAAAGAAATTAAGGTAATTTATTACTGAACCACAAGTGATTTTTTAACTAAAAAAGGATAACATCCCGAAAGGTGACACATACGCTGATCACCCAACAATGGTAGCTGAAGTTTTCAAGAAAAAATTGTCATGTTTTCTTAAAGACGTGTGTGGTGTGCGTAAGTGGGAATCAAAAATAAATAAAGACAAAAGGCGAGCAGTTAAAGGTCATCGTGACCTTAAAGGAGGTAAATACATTCATTTTTTAAAATATTTAAAAAAAGGCTCTATAACAGGTCTATTTGGCGATGTTGCATGGTTTGTTTATTCAATTGAATTCCAACAACGCGGTCTCCCACATGCACATATCGGAGTTAGTTTAACGGACGAATTCAAACCACGAACACCACAACATATTGATCAAATTGCGCAAGCTGAGTTTCCTGCACTCCCTGATGAAGGCGATCCTGATTTTGAAAAGTAAAATTAAACATTTTTCAAAATACCATTTTTCTGTTTAGAAAAGTTAAACTCCGAGATTTGGTCGAGAAACATATGGTGCATCGGCCATGTGCTGGTGATAATACTATGTACTGTAGAGCTAACTGTAAAAGATATTACAGTCAATGTTCTAAAAGATTCCCTAAACCCTTTGAACGTTTTTCTAGAATGATAGATGACGATTATGCAATTTTAAAACGCTCAGACAATGGCGACCACTCCAGGTTTTCTTTTCAAAATTTTTAAGACGTATAATACATTTATTTAGCAAAAATATTGCTGCTACTAACCAATATGTTGTCGCATACAACAAAGATTTACTATACAAATATCAATCACATACTAATGTTGAAATTATTTCAAATCTACATGTCTTGAAATATCTTTTTAAATACTTATTTAAAGGTAACATTATTCATCATATCTTTTGTCATTACCAGATCAATTAGGTCCAAACAGAGCGTTGGTGGAGACCATTGAACGGTCAGCTATCGACAACGGTTCGCCGCATGGTGTTGTCGGAGCAATGACGGCTGATAATCATATCCTTATCCCAAAAGAGCTAAAACTACCTGATGGTGTTTTAATTGCCAGAAACAAAAAAGCCAAGGATATTTTGCAAACCACAATGAATCAAACGTAAATTTGTCTTCTTTATTTTCTTTACTGTAAATTAAGTCATGATGCAAACGGTAATCCTATTTTGGTATATGACGAAGTTCATCTAATTGAAGACATGAGAGCAGTTACAAGCTGTTACAAAAATGCATGGGAAATTTCTGCATATCCTATGCACGGAAATAGTCATTCAGTAGCCACAAGTTACATTCATGCCCCTAACGAGGAACCACTTAATATACAACAAGGTACTTAACAAATAAATATTCATTTCAATCAAACTTTTTTTAAAGGACAAGAAGAAGAAATTCTACACCACGTACAAGAACACGACATTAATTCAATGCTGAAAGGATGGTTTGCAATTAATCAAAATCCACCAAATACGGAAATTAAAAAAATTCTTCAAAATTTAACATTCGTAGATATGCCAAAATACTTCATTTACAATAGAAAATCCGGACAGTGGACATTAAAAAAAAAGAACAATGATGACATTATAATTAGCCGAATTAAAGGTTTGTAACATATTAGTTGTAAAAAAAATGCATACCATCCAAAGTTTTTGGAACGATTTGCAATCAGACTATTAACTATGAACAAAAAATTCGTTAAATCATTTAAAGATCTACGTACTATTAACGGTATCGAATATTCCACATTTGTGGAGGCAGCTAAAGTAAGTAACTACACTTAACATTCTTATATTTTAAACACACATTAAGCAAATGGTCTTATGACAGATGAAGAGGAATGGATAAGAGCTTTAAACGAGGCAGCCCAATTAGAATATCCCATCAATTTACGACGTACCTTTGCTTCGATACTTGTTTTTTGTTGTCCCAAAAATCCTCTTTCACTATGGAATGCGTTTCAGGTATGTCAAAATATCACAATCGACTTCAATGTTTATGCATAGGATGAGCTTATCGATCGTAATAAAAAACCAATTGAGCAAAGAAAAGCTAAAGCTCTGTATCACATTCGATCGATTTTAAGAGCACACGGATATGAACTCTCTGATTTTCATCTACCAGAGGTTGACGAAAATTACCTGCAAAGAACAGACAACGATCTTATTAACGATGGAACTGATACATTTATAAGTGAACCTCAAATTCAACTAAAAGCAGCTGAGCATAAAGCGGTAAGCTTTTTTTTTTGTTTTTTTTTCAATCTGACTTGAAACTTTTTAATTTTAGCTGTTAAACGATGAACAGACAACTGCGTTCAATCGCATAATGAACTCATTATGTGACTCCTTCGATTCTCAACGATTATTTTTTCTCAATGGAAGTGAAGGTTCAGGAAAAACGTTTTTATACAATGCTTTATTTTATAATCTTCGAGCTGCTCACCAAATTGTATGCAGCGTTGCACACACTGGCGTGGCAGCTACTCTTCTGGTAGAAGGGTCAACAGTTCACAGAGCTTTTAGTGTCCCATTGACCGTTGAAGAAAGTATGGAGTGTAGAGTACACCTAGAAACAGAAAAAGGTAACATAAATTGTTTTTGCATGAACTGAAATATTCTGCAGCACAACATCTTAAACATATTAATGCTATTCTTTGGGATGAAGCCACAATGACAGATCGACGAGTGTTTGCTGCTGTAGACAGATTATTCAGAGTATTACACCCAGAACGTGATAATTTGCCTTTTGGAGGTTTATTGGTTATTCTCGGTGGCGATTGGAAGCAAATTCTCCCAATTGTTCCTCACGTAAGAACAAACTATCATATACATAGACAATCATTTTATTCTTTAGACACTTGGCAATGGTGTAATTGATTATACAATTAAAAAATCTTCATATTGGGAATACTTTGAACAAATTAATTTAATGAAAAACATGCGAGCACAGCATGACCTGAATATGCTGATTTAATTAGGCAAATAGGAGAAGGAGAACTCCAAGATGAAAACGACACAGTTCTATTCCAGCAGAAATTGTAGTTAGCACACAAAAAGACGTAGGTTTTTAAATCAATGTCTAAACGTATTTAATTACTAAAAACATAGATTATTGATTTGTTTTTCCACCAAACGAGGATTGACAAATAGTCAATATTAACTGTAAATAACAAGGACAGCCTTATGATTAATGAAAAGGTAATACATTTGTAAATTTTTCATTTAACAAACATACTACCTTTAGATACTAACATTACTACCTGGACAACACAGAACTTATGCAGCAACGATTTGCCATTAGAAGAAAAATCTTTTATTTCAATAGAACCTGAAACCTATCATAATGAAACTCCATCCGGTCTTCCTCCACACAAACTTAACCTTAAAATTGGATGTGAGGTTATGTTGCTACGCAATCTTAACGTAGCCATGGTCTTTGTAACGGGTCCAGATTAAAAATCAGTGAATTACACGATCATGTAAGTATTACAAATACAAACAATTAGTTTATTAAACGTTTAGTACATAAAATGCATTCCTATTACACGAAATGAAAGAACTCCGGATACAATTTGTATTCACCGTATGCCATTGAGCACTACCGATGACCCTGAAAAAGTCCTACGATTCACACGTATTCAATATCCAGTTCGCTTTCCTTCTGCCTAACTACTAACAAAGCCCAAGGCCAAACTCTCAGCAAAGTTGGCTTGCTCCTTACTACACCTGTGTTTACTCATGGCCAATTATACGTTGCGTTAAGTCGAGTACACTGCCAGAAACGACATCAAAGTTTATAACTTTGATAAAACAATGGCCCCCAAACAATGCAATACTCGACTTCACAATGTCGTTTATACTGACATTTTATTTTAAAATTCAATAGTTATGTTTTTGATAATGCAATCATAAAATATTTTTTATTTTTATTACTTTCCTATTACTTCTCATATTTTCACATTTAATTTTCACATACTTGTCAAAAATAGTTCATTCCTGTTTATTGAAATACATCAATTTTATTAATTTTGTCACGATACCACTGTTGGTAGTAGTACACCATCCTACGATTTCATTTTGAACAGATATAAATATGTCCAATTCTTCGCAATTTAATTCGCAATTCGCAACTTCGCAATCTATTTAAATTCAGGTTTCCTTACCCTTGTGAACGAAAATCTCTACTGTATTTCTGTATTTTCGTAATACCGAAATGAAAAATCAAATCTACCTTTCCTCTTTCAACTCCCAATTTCAACTCCCTATTTTCACTCATCTTCTCTAACTAACTTACTTACAAGTTTTTTTTATTTTTCTTCACTATTATGTTTTCCTCTTTCTTTACCATTTCTTCTCCGTTGGTCCTAGTCTTAAATAGACCATTTCTGATAGCGACAGACAGTCGAAACCGCACCGGGTCGTTTCAAACACAAACAAACGTTTTAAACGAAGATAGAAGACGTACAGAGCGAATTTTCTGGTTTGTATCAGCATACTACGTATTTCTCCTCTCATTCTCACGCTAGTTGCATTTCGACACTGTTTCCGGGGTGACAGTGTGTGGGAAGACTCGCACTGAAAAATCCTGAAGCGGCATGCAGGTGAACGAAAAGCATCCTCAACCCTTCTGTTCAGCATTCAGCTGTAAGAGCACAGTACTTACCAGGCGGTAACGGTCTTTAAACGGTTGACAAATTGCTCAAGATGAGGACAGAGTCAAAATCGAGCCTGAACTGAGAAAACAACGAAGACATCTTCTGTTGGGGACAACAAATAGAATATGCGTTTCAAGAAGGTGACGATTGGTCACACTGCTGTACGCATAGTCAAGTTTTTGCGCATAGCAGGGATGCTAATCTTGCGATTCTAACTGATCGAACATCAGACTCTGATCGGATTTTTTGAGTAAGACCACCTCAAGATGCTTGGTCAACGGATTAACAAGTGGTATGCCACAACATGTTTGTAACATAGCTTGTGTCTTTCAAGCTGTTCATACCGTACCTCGCGTAACATTTCCCGGTTTGTAGCATTAGTAAGGAATTAGAGTTTCCTCCGGTGGCTCTAAGGTGTGTTTCCCTTTGATGTGTGTTGGATACCCGAGAGCGGAGAGTCTGACGACTTTATTGGATGCTCGCTCGGGGTCCGAAAGTCCCGAGTGATGATAACATGCGCTTAAATATCGGGTCACAGGGCGCTCGTCTGTTTCCATTACGACATGGTCGGCGCGGAGGTTAAACTCCGTCACACTTTGCAGTGTTTGTAGGGTAAACGTTTTTGGCATTTAACAGCGTCTCCGAAGTTACAACAGTTGCAGTGCTGTTTTGTCAGACGATATGCCAAAAACATTAAAAAGCACCGTTTAAATGCAAGTAAAACCCCGAAAAGATTTAAAAATATTTTTTTAATGTCTTCGGCCGGCATTGAAACCATGACCTCTGCACAGGAGGCTCAAATGCTAACCATTACACTAACACTCCTCATCAATAATGCTTGTCAAAATTTGCATATACACCAGTGAAAATTCAATTGTTGATGTTTAATTGATCTTTCTGTGTTGTTTTGTCGTTTCCTGACCATACCATTTCTCGTACCGTTGTTAAAAAAGCACTGGAAGCAAAAATCATGAGGAAATGACCGAAAAACTTGAATTTCCGGAATTAAAACAAACTAAACCTATTGGAAAATGTGATAAAAGATGCAAAAAACGGTTTTCCCACAAAGAGAACAAAATTCAAGTATGCACGACCAAAAGAACTCATTTGCTCCAACAAAAAACCAAGAAAACGCAGAATTGAAGGAAAATTGTGTAACAGACTCAGTTTTCAACCAAATCGACCAAATCGACCACCATTTTGTAGCACTCAACCCGCCCAAACCAAAAATCCACGTGGAATTGGACGGAACCTCTGATTTAAGTTGATAACATCGATCCTCTCGCTTGCGCGTAGGGTGCTCGCACGGTAAGACGTGGGAATGCGCGCGGCGAGTTCGGGTTCGGCTCCGGTCCGAGGCACTGGATTTCTTATTCGTGTCGCGTCGCGTTGGTTGCTTGACCGAGCTGCTAATCATTTATTTTCAGATGATACGCACGCTCCTTCAGTACCAAGCCATCGCCAACGGCGTCATCCTCATCGCACTTCCCTTCTTCGGGATCATCCGGCCCGTTTCAACGACAGCCCGTGCAAGCAAAGCATCCGGATCACCGACTGTAATTATTGGCTTCGTCAATAATGTCTACATCACTTCGAAGACGAAGAAATAATTGTATATTGTATGTTGTAAATAGAAATTTGATTGTGCAGTAAAAATTTTTTTATGCACAATCAAATTTCAATTTACAATTACTTATTTCTTGGAATTGATATAGACGTTATTGACGACGCCAATGATAACAGTCGGCGATCCGGACGCCTTGCTGGCCCGAGCAGTCGTTGATACCGGCGAGATAAACCCGCAGAATGGGAGAGCGACTTATTTCTTACCAAGATCAAAACGTAATACAATAAGCATAGAAGACGAATCAAACTTCAAATCAAAATGACGTCAAACGTCAAAATGTGACTTAAGCGCCGAAACATTTATTTATTATCTGCAATTCAATGTTAAATTCCCCTAAAATTGAAACCTGAGTGGAATGAGAGAGCACAGAACTTTCCACTTGACACCGTCCGAAGGCACAGGCCCAAAGATCCGCGAATCCAACGAGTTTTCTTTGTTATCTCCTTCGACCCACACGAATCCCTCCGGCACAAAGTGGCGTTTCTCGTCGCCGGTCATCACCTCGCACGGTCCAATGGCGATCAGTCGCTTTGTGATGAATTGTTTACCGTAACCGGGAACGAACATCCCAACAACGTCGTTTTCCTTGAGTTCGTCCGCTGTCTTTCAGCTTCTTGTTCCAGAGGAGATGGCACCGCCAGAGAGTAGGAAGCATGGAAGGTCCCAAAGCAACGCTCAGACAGTACGGATAGTATTTGCCTGTGGCATGGCGGTAAATACCGTAACCGATGAAGGCGTGCAGCAGGAGCATATCTTTGAGCATCGTACGGACGGCCTGTTGGGAGTCTGTTGAAGCAACTGGCTTCGTCTCGACCAGCGAATGAGGGGCTTCAGGGCAACGCTCCTCAAAGTTGTCCATATTGCTGGCACACGAGCGAAAGAGCGCAATTGGTTCCACATTTCCAGAATTGTTGCGCGAATGAATCGTTTTGTCGAATATTTAAATAAAGATCTGAATGTTTGAATGCGACCTTCTTTGCGATGCGATGAATGCGAATGCGGAAGCAATGCAAAGGGTTTTTGGCTTTTAGAAAACATATTTTTGGTGGAAAAGCAATTGTTAAAGTGGGTGAGATCAAAAACAAACGCGAGTTCAATCCAAGCGCACAGATGTGAACTATGTAAATACCCAGTCTGGAAGACGTCAGGCGACATTTCCAAAAGATGTACATAGTACCAAGACGGTAAGTTGACTTTCACTATGAAAAATAGGAAAATGAGAGTAAAAACAAAGAACCCATAAGCGGAAGTAGTTTGAGAGTTTGAGACACAGAGTTTGAGGAAGTATTGGTTTTGAATTTCATTGAATTGATTTAAAGTAATGAATGATAAGGTTCTTTTGCCAAAACAGAGTTCTCGCCAAGGCGGCCTCCTTATCATCATCAATCATAAGTCATGAAAAACA
>MQUG01001550.1:0-24743 GCA_007213375.1 Steinernema feltiae | reverse complement strand
GCGCTGAAGCGGATCCGCTCTGGCGGGCACGGCTGACCACCTGGATCGAGATGATCGAGTCGCCACCGAGCTCGAAGAAGTTGTCGTTCAGACCAATGCGCGGCAGCTTGAGCACGTCTTGCCACAAGGTGGCGATGCGTTTTTCCATTTCGGTCTGCGGTGCCACGTATTCACGCTGCAGCAGGCTCGCATCCGGCGCCGGCAAGGCGCGGCGGTCGAGCTTGCCGTTGGCCGTCAGTGGCCATTGCTCCAGGAACAGCAGGTGCGTGGGCACCATGTAGTCCGGCAGTTCGGCCTTGAGCCCGGCCTTGAGTTGATCACGCAATTGGGTGTGCTCGGCATTGGCGTCCTGCGGCACGACGTAGCCCACCAACTGCTGGCCGCTCGGCCCGTCCACCGCCAGCACCAGCGCTTCGCGCACGGCGGCCTGTTGCGCCAGACGTGCCTCGATTTCACCCAGCTCGATGCGGAAGCCGCGGATCTTGACCTGATGGTCGATGCGGCCGACGTACTCGACGATGCCATCCTGGCGATAACGCGCCAGGTCGCCCGTGCGGTACAGGCGCTCGCCGCGGGCCGAGAACGGATCGGGCACGAAACGTGTGGCGGTGAGATCGGCACGCTTGAGATAACCACGCGCCAGGCCGGCCTGGCCCACATAAAGCTCGCCGATGGCGCCTTTGGGCACCGGGTTCAGGTCGGCATCGAGCAGGTACCACGACAGGTCCGGGATCGGCTCGCCGATGGGGCTTGCCGCATCACCGGCCAGATCGGCCAGCGACACAGGACGGTAAGTGACGTGCACCGTGGTCTCGGTGATGCCGTACATGTTGATCAGTTGCGGCTGCTGATCGCCGAAGCGCTCGAACCAAGGGCGCAGGCTGTGCACGTCGAGAGCTTCGCCACCGAACACCACGTAACGCAGGGTGGGTTTGGCTGCTGCATTGGCGGGGGCACAGGCCACCTGCATCAGCTGTTTGAACGCCGATGGCGTCTGGTTGAGTACGGTGACCCCCTGCTCGCACAGCAACTGGAAGAACTCTTCCGGTGCCCGGCTGGTGGCCTGCGGCACGATGACCAGCCTGCCGCCATACAGCAGCGCACCAAAGATCTCCCACACCGAGAAGTCGAAGGCATAGGAGTGGAACAGGCTCCACACGTCACTCGGCCGAAGGCGAACCAGTGTTCGGTGGCGGCAAACAGGCGTAGCACGTTGTGGTGCGCGAGCAACGCGCCCTTGGGCTTGCCAGTGGAGCCGGAGGTGTAGATCACGTAGGCCAGGTTGGCAGGGTCAAGCGAGAGTGCCGGGTTGTGCGTGGCGAAGGCGCCGAAGTCATCGTCCAGCAGCAACGTGCGCACGCCTTGCGGAACTGGCAGTTGCAGGTGCGACTGGGCCAGCACTACACTCAGCCCGCTGTCCTCCATCATGTAGGCCAGGCGGTCCTCGGGGTACGCCGGGTCCAGTGGCACATAGGCGCCGCCAGCCTTGAGGATCGCCAGCAGGCCGACCACCATCTCCAGGCTGCGCTCGCAGGCCAGGCCCACCAGCACCTCTGGCCCGATGCCCTGGGCAATCAACGCATGGGCCATCTGGTTGGCGCGTTCGTTGAGTTCGCGGTAGCTGAGCTGGGCGTCACCCAGGGTCAGCGCGATGGAGCCCGGCGCACGCGCAGCCTGGGCTTCGATCAGTTCATGGAGGCAGCGCTGGCTGGCGAACTGCGCAGGCGCCGGGTTCCATTGCTGGAGATTGGCCTGTTGCTCGCGGGCATCGAGCAACGGCAGTTCAGCGACGCGCTGTTGCGGGTCAGCGACAATCGCCTGCAGCAGGTTCTGCCAGTGCCGGGCCAGACGCTCGATGGTCGCGGCGTCGAACAGATCGGTGGCATACGTGAAGCTTGCCGAGAAGCCAGTCGGCGATTCGGCGGTGTTGAGCGTCAGGTCGAACTGCGCGCTGTGAGTGTCCCACTGCAGGTTTTCGACCTGCAGCGCATCCGAGTGGTCTGATGCCTGCCGCGTTTCATTGACCAGCCCGCGATGGTTGTACATGGCCTGGAACAGCGGTGTGACGCTCATGCTGCGGGTGGGTTGCAGCGCTTCGACCAGGTAGCCGAAAGGCAACTCCTGATACTGCTGTGCTTCGAGCGACGTCTGCTTCACCTGCTGCAACAGTGCCTCAAAGCTCGATGCGGTGCTGAAGTCGGCCTTGTAGACCTGGGTGTTGACGAAGAAGCCGATCAGACCCTCGGTCTCGACCCGGTTGCGGTTGGCCACTGGCACGCCGACGCGGATGTCCGCCTGACGACTGTAGCGGTGCAGAAGGGTCTGGAATGAGGCCAGCAACAGCATGAAAGGGGTCACGTTGTGCGATTGGGCCAGGTGTTTGAGACGCTGGGCGACGGTGTGATCGAGGTCGACATCCAGGCGCGCTCCGCGGTGGCTTTGCTCGGAGGGGCGCGGGCGGTCCAGTGGCAACTCCAGCACCGACTGCTCGCCACCGAGCTTTTCAGTCCAGTACTGCAACTGCCGCTCACGTTCGCCGGCTTCCATCCAGCGTCGCTGCCAGATGGCGTAGTCGGCGTACTGGATCGGCAGCTCGGGCAACGTCACCTCGCGCCCCTGGCTGTAGCCGGCATACAACTGCACCAGGTCGCTGACCATGATCTCCAGCGAGGCGGCGTCCGACACGATGTGGTGCTGAACCAGCACCAGCACATGCTCGTCCGGCGCCGAGGATGCTAACGCGATGCGCAACAGAGGGCCGTGCTCCAGGTCGAACGGGGCCTGTGTCTGCGCCTGGACAAAGGCCAGAACCGCCGCCTCTGTCTGGGTGTCCAGCACATGACGCGCAATTTCCAGCGTCAGGTGCGGGGCAATGCGCTGCACCGGGCCGTCGTGGGTCTGGGTGAAGGTGGTGCGCAGGGCCTGGTGGCGTGCGACCAGGGCGTTGAAACTGCGCTCCAGCGCGTTCGCGTTCAACGGGCCCTTCATGCGCAGCGCAATGCAGATGTGGTAGGCCGCACTCTGCGGCTCCAGCTGCCAGAGGAACCACTGACGCTCCTGTGCGAAGGACAGCGGAACCGTCTCGACCTCCGACTGCACCTGCGGGATCGGCAGGTTGGCCGGCGACACGCCTTCGCCGAGCATTTTTCTAGAAACACTTTGCGCTTGTCCAGCGGGAGGGTGATGAATCGCTTGGCGATCCGTGCAGCCATGTCCTTGTCCATCACACTTCCTCCAATTCGTCGAACAGTGCTTCGAGTTTGCTGAGTTTCGTGGTGTCGACCTGGGCACCGAGTTGCGCCACCTGTGCAGTGAAATCACCCAGGACAGGGAATTGGAACAGCTCGTGCGGGCTCACCTGTATCCCCACATCCAGTTGCATGCGTGACATCACGCGAATCACCATCAAGGAATGTCCACCCAGTTCGAAGAAGTTGTCGTGCAGGCCGATGTGCTCGCAGCCGAGCACGTGCTGCCAGATGGCAGCAATGCGCTGCTCCAGCTCGCTTTGCGGGGCCACATATTCGCGTTGCAGCTGGCTGGCATCGGGCTTGGGCAGCGCCTTGCGCTCCAGCTTGCCGTTCGGGCTCAGCGGCATCTGCTTCAGCCATACCCATTGCGCCGGGATCATGTAGTCCGGCAGATGTGCATTCAGTGCGTGCCTGAGGTGCTCGCGCAGGTCGTCCTGCCCGGTACCAGCGCTTGGCACCACATACCCCACCAGTTGCTGGCCGGTGGCACCCTCGATCGCCAGTACCACCGCTTCGCGCACGGCGTCGAGTGCCATCAGGCGTGCCTCGATTTCACCCAGCTCGATGCGCAGGCCGCGGATCTTCACCTGATGATCGATACGCCCGCAGTATTCGATCACGCCGTCGGCGCGGTAGCAGGCAAGGTCGCCGGTGCGGTACAGGCGCTTGCCTTCGCCGAACGGGCTGGTGACAAAGCGCTCGGCAGTCAGTGCGGCGCGGCGGTGGTAACCCCGCGCCAGGCCTTCGCCGGCCAGGTAGAGTTCACCGGTGACGCCCGCCGGCAACAGCCCCAGGTCGTCGCCGAGGATGTAGGTCTGCAGGTTGGCAATCGGCTGGCCGATCGGTACGCCATCCTTGCCTTCCTCGCGGCAGGTCCAGTGAGTCACGTCGATGGCGGCTTCGGTAGGGCCATACAGGTTGTACAGGCCGGCGTTCGGCAACTTGGCGAACACCTGCTGCTGCGCGTCCACCGGCAGGGCCTCGCCGCTGCAGACGATGCGGGTGAGGCTGGTGCAGCTCGGCACACCGGCATCCAGCAGGAAGGCCTGCAGCATCGACGGTACGAAGTGCAGGGTGCTGACCTGGTGCTGGTTGATCAGCGCTACCAGCCTGGCCGGGTCGCGGTGGTCGCCAGGAGCAGCGACCACAAGGCGCGCACCGGTCATCAGCGGCCAGAAGAACTCCCACACCGACACGTCGAAGCTGAACGGGGTCTTCTGCAGTACCGTGTCGCTGGCGTCCAGGGCGTAGGCCTGCTGCATCCAGCACAGGCGGTTGGTGAGTGCGCTGTGGCGGTTGCCGGCGCCCTTGGGATTGCCGGTGGAACCGGAGGTGTAGATGACGTAGGCCAGGTTCTCCGGGTGCAGGGCAATGTCCGGGTTGCTCTGGGCGTGCTCGCTCAGGTCCAGCGTGTCCAGGGCCAGCAGCGGTAGGCCTTCGGGCACCGGCAACTGTGCCAGCAGGTGCTGCTGGGTCAGCAGCAGGGCGATGCCGCTGTCGTCGAACAGGTAGCCCAGGCGCTCGCGCGGGTATTCCGGGTCCAGCGGCACGTAGGCGCCACCGGCCTTGAGGGTCGCCAGCAGGGCGACGACCATCTCGATGCTGCGTTCCATGGCGATGCCGACCAGCACGTCGGGGCCGACACCGCGTGCAATCAGCGCATGGGCGAGCTGGTTGGCACGGCTGTTGAGTTCGGCATAGCTCAGGTGCTGTTCGCCGAACACCAGTGCCGGCGCGTTCGGTGTCTGTTCGACCTGCGCCTCGATCAATTGATGAACCGGTTGCTCGAGTGGGTAGTGGGTCGATGTCAGGTTCCAGTCGAGCAGTACGGTGTGCTGTTCCTGCGGTGCAAGCATCACCAGGTCGCCGATGGCCTGGTCTGGCGAGTCGAGCATCGCCCTCAGCAGCCTGAGCAGCGAGTGAGCGAGCTTCTCGACCGTGGCGGTATCGAAATGCGCCTGGTCGTAACTTGCCTGCAAGGTCAGCATCGCGCCGAAGCCGACCATCAAGGTCAAGGGATAGTTGGTCTGCTCATGGGTACGGATGCTGCCAAAGTGCAGTGTTGTGCTTGGCGTCTGTTCCAGGGCTTGCGAAATCGGATAGTTCTCGAACACCAGAAGGGTGTCGAACAGGCTTTCGGCGTTCTTGCCGGCCAAGCGTTGAATCTCGAACAACGGGGTGTGTTCATGTTCTCGCAAGCCCAGGTTCTGCGCCTGCACCTGCTGCAGCCATTGGCCGACGCTGAGCTCGGGCAGCGGCGTGGCGACCACTGGCAAGGTGTTGATGAACAGCCCCAGCTGCTGTTCCACGCCGCTGAGCTCCGCCGGGCGACCGGAGACGGTGGCACCGAAGCAGACCGTCGCCTGCGCGCAGTAACGCTGCAGCACGATCAGCCAGGCTGCCTGAACCAGTGTGTTGGGGGTCACCTTCTGCTGGCGGGCAAAGGTCTCGAGGCCGGGCAGTGTCGGCCTGTTCGAGCGCGGCTTCGAGGTGTGCGTGGCCGGACCCCGGTGAGCGTTGCGCAGTGATGGCCGCTGCAAGCCGAGTGGGCGCATCGAGGGTCTGTACCTGGGCTTTCCAGAACGTCTCGCTCAGTGCCGGGTCCTGCTGTTGCAGCCAGGCGATGTAATCGCTGTAGCGACCGCTGGACTGGGGCACGCGCTGGCCATGGTAGCGCTGCATCACCTCACCCATCATCTGCGAGTTGCTCCAGCCATCCATCAGGAATGTGATGGGTGGGTGTAGATGAGGTGATGGCTGTCCTCGCCGGTGCGGACCATGAACAGGCGCAGCAAATGGCGGTTGCTGCAGGTCGAACGGCTGCATCAGCTCTTCGCCAGCCAGGGTGTCCAGCGCTGCGCTGCAACCCTGGCGCTCGCGCCAGTCCAGTACGCTGAACGGCAGTTCGACTCGCTTGTGCACCACTTGCAGCGGCTCGTCGAGCTGGCCCTGCCAGAGGAAACCGCTGCGCAGGATGTCATGGGCATCCAGGGTGGCCTGCCAGGCGGCCCGGAAGCGTTCTGCAGCCAGGCCGCGTACGTCCAGGCGCATCTGATTGATGTAGTCGCCTGCTTGTTGCTGGTAAAGGGTGTGAAACAGCATGCCCTGTTGCATCGGGGCCAGCGGGTACAGCGTTTCAACCTGCTGGGCCGAAAGGGGCAGTGCATCGAGCTGCGCCTGGCTCAAACGGGCCAGAGGCACGTCCGACGGCGTCAGGCCGTGGTTGTCGGCCTGCAGGCAGTGCTCGATCAGGCGGCTCAGCGAATGCAGGTAATCTTCGGCCAGCCCTTCAATGGTCGATGCATCGTACATTGCACTGTTGTAGCCCCAGGTCAGGCTCAGTTCACCGGCAAACACCTGGCAGTTGAGGGTCAGCCAGTTGCTCTGCGGGGCGTCCAGGCTCTGCCCGATACCTGCGCTTTCTGCAGCGGGGGCAAACAGCGCACCCTCGTCACTGTCGAAGGTGCCATCGAGCTGGCCCAGGTAATTGAACGTCAGGCGTGGCACAGGCAGTTGCTGCATGGTCTGTTGCGTCTGTGCATCGCCCAGGTAGCGCAAGGCGCCGAAGCCGATGCCCTTGTTGGGGATGGCGCGCAGTTGCTCCTTGATCTGTTTGATCGTGCCACCCAGCGTACTGGCCGGGGTCAGGCGTACCGGGAACAGGCTGGTGAACCAGCCGACGGTACGGGTCAGGTCCATGTCTTCGAACAGCTCTTCGCGGCCATGCCCTTCGAGTTGCAGCAGCAGGTCGTCGTGACCGCTCCAGCGCGTGATGACCTGCGCCAGCGCGCTGAGCAGCAGGTCGTTGACCTGGGTGCGATACGCCGCCGGTGCCTGTTGCAGCAACTGGCGGGTGCGTTGCTTGTCCAGCACGACCTGCACACTGTTGCTGTTGCGGTTGATCAGGCGATCGGCTGCACGGTCGCAGGGCAGGTCATTGCTCGCTCCGTGCAACTGCTGCCAGTAGGCGAGTTCCTGGTTCTGCCCGGTGTGCCTGGCGAACGCCTGCAACTGTTCGGCCCAGGCACGCAGCGAGCGGGTCCTGGCGGGCAGTTCGACAGCGTGCCCGGCCACTGCACGGCGGTATGCTGCCTGCAGGTCTTCGAAGAGAATGCGCCACGACACGCCATCGACCGCCAGGTGGTGAATCACCAGCAACAGGCGCTGGCTGCCATCGGCGAGCTCGGCAAGCAGCGCACGGACCAGGCCGCCTTTCAGGTCCAGGCTACGCTGCGCCGATTCGGCCAGCGCTTGTAGCGCATGCGCATCACTGACTGTGTGTTGCCACAGCAGCGGTGTGTGTGCCCAGGCTTCGCGCTGGGCCGCTTGCGAACGGTACTCGCCGGTCCAGCCGCTGGCGGTTTCGGTGAACTGCAGGCGCAAGGCGTCGTGGTGCAGCACCAGGCTTTGCAGGGCCTGCTCCAGCGCCGCCGCATCAAGCCTGGCGTTGGCCTTGAGCAGTACGGCCTGGTTCCAGTGATGCCGCTCGGGCATCGGCAGTTCGAAGAACATCTGCTGGATCGGCAGCAATGCCGTTTCGCCCTGCAAGGGCGATTGGTCGACAACCGAGCGTGCATCGCTGGTCTGGGCAACCGTGGCCAGGCGCTGGATGGTCTGGTGTTCGAACAGCGCCTTGGGAGTGAAGCGGATACCGGCCTGACGGGCGCGACTGACGACCTGGATCGAGATGATCGAGTCGCCGCCCAGTTCGAAGAAGTTGTCGGTAACGCCCACGCGATCAAGCTTGAGTACCGCCTGCCAGATAGCGGCCAGTTGCTGTTCCAGTGGGTTGGAGGCAGCGACATGCTCGCTGCGCGTGGCTGCGTCGCCGATGCCGGGCAGAGCCTTGCGATCGAGCTTGCCGTTCGGGCTCAGCGGCAGTTGTTCCAGCAGTATCAGGTGGGTTGGCACCATGTAGTCGGGCAGACCGGTCAGCAACTGCTGGCGAACAGCATCGCGCCATTGCGCCTGCTGCGCACTGCTGGCCGACGCCAGGGTGGCGTCACTGGCCACCAGGTAGGCGGCCAGTTGCAGGCCGCTGCCTGCTTCAACGGCCAGCACGCTGGCCTCGCGAACGCAGTTCAGTTCGAGCAGGTGCGCTTCGATTTCACCGAGTTCGATACGCAGGCCGCGGATCTTCACCTGGTGGTCGACTCGCCCCATGTAGTCGATCACGCCGTCGGCGCGTTGGCGTGCCAGGTCACCGGTACGGTACAGGCGCTGGCCGGCGCCGAACGGGCTGGCGACGAAGCGCTCGGCGGTCAGCGCGGCACGGCGGTGGTAACCGCGCGCCAGGCCTGCACCGGTCAGGTACAACTCGCCGGTGGCACCCGCCGGCAACGGCAGCAGGTCGGCACTGAGCACGTACGCGCCCAGGTTGGCGATCGGCTGGCCGATCGGCACGCTGTTGCGACCTTCGTCGCGGCAGGTCCAGTGGGTCACGTCGATGGCGGCTTCGGTAGGGCCATACAGGTTGTACAGGCCGGCGTTCGGCAACTTGGCGAACACCTGCTGCTGCGCGTCCACCGGCAGGGCCTCACCGCTGCAGACGATGCGGGTGAGGCTGGTGCAGCTCGGCACACCGGCATCCAGCAGGAAGGCCTGCAGCATCGACGGTACGAAGTGCAGGGTGCTGACCTGGTGCTGGTTGATCAGCGCTACCAGCCTGGCCGGGTCGCGGTGGTCGCCAGGAGCAGCGACCACAAGGCGCGCACCGGTCATCAGCGGCCAGAAGAACTCCCACACCGACACGTCGAAGCTGAACGGGGTCTTCTGCAGTACCGTGTCGCTGGCGTCCAGGGCGTAGGCCTGCTGCATCCAGCACAGGCGGTTGGTGAGTGCGCTGTGGCGGTTGCCGGCGCCCTTGGGATTGCCGGTGGAACCGGAGGTGTAGATGACGTAGGCCAGGTTCTCCGGGTGCAGGGCAATGTCCGGGTTGTTCTGGGCGTGCTCGCTCAGGTCCAGTGTGTCCAGGGCCAGCAGCGGTACGCCTTCGGGCACCGGCAGCTGTGCCAGCAGGTGCTGCTGGGTCAGCAGCAGGGCGATGCCGCTGTCGTCGAACAGGTAACCCAGGCGCTCGCGCGGGTATTCCGGGTCCAGCGGCACGTAGGCGCCACCGGCCTTGAGGGTCGCCAGCAGGGCGACGACCATCTCGATGCTGCGTTCCATGGCGATGCCGACCAGCACGTCGGGGCCGACACCGTGTGCAATCAGCGCATGGGCGAGCTGGTTGGCACGGCTGTTGAGTTCGGCATAGCTCAGGTGCTGCCCGCCGAACACCAGGGCCGGGGAGCCGGGGGTCCGCTCGACCTGGTCTTCGATCAGCTGGTGCACGCAGCGTTCGAGCGGGTATTCGGTGCTGGTGGCGTTCCACGCCTGGACGACCTGCTGGCGTTCGGTCGACGCGAGCATCTCCAGCTCGCCCAGGTGTTGGCGGGGGTTGTCGCGCATGCGTTCGAGCAGGTTGAGCAGGTGCTCGCCGATGGCCTGCACGCCCGCGTCGCTGAAATGCTGTCGCGAATAGCTGGCATGCAGCAGCAGCGAGTCGCCAGCACTGATGGCCAGGGTCAGCGGGTAGTTGGTCTGTTCGTGATAGTCGACTGCACCGAATGTCAGCCCGGCGGGCGCCTCCTGTTCCAGGGCTTCGGCCACCGGGTAGTTCTCGAACACCAGGATGTTGTCGAACAGTGCCTCGCCCTGTTGACCGGACCAGCGCTGGATATCGCTCAGCGCGGTGTGTTCGTGCTCACGCAGGCCAAGGTTGATTTCCTGCACCTGCTGCAGCCAGCTGGCCACGCTGACGTCGGGGCGCGGGCTGGCGATGACCGGCAGGGTGTTGATGAACAGGCCGATCTGCTGTTCCACGCCCGCGATATCAGCCGGGCGCCCGGCCACGGTGGCCCCGAAACATACGCAGCGCTGGCCGCTGTACTGTTGCAGCACTACCAGCCAAGCGGCTTGCACGAGGGTGTTGAGGGTGACTTTCTGCTGGCGTGCGAAGTCGTTGAGGTGTTGAGTGCGTGGCGCATCCAGGCTCAGGTAGCAGGCGCCATGGCCCTGCGCCGGCGTGCTGTTGACGACCGAATGCGCGAGCCGGGTGGGCTCCTCCAGGTCGGCCAGTTGAGTGTGCCAGTAGGCCTGGTCAAGTACGGCGTCCTGACGGCCGAGCCAGTCGATGTAGTCGCGGTAGCGGCCTGGCGGGGTAGCGAGGACCTGGCCGCTGTAGCGTTGCAACACTTCGCCGAGCAACTGCGAGGTGCTCCAGCCATCCATCAGGATGTGGTGGCTGGTATGGATCAGGTGATAGTGCCCAGGTGCGGTGCACACCAGCATAAGCCTGAACAGCGCAGCCTTGTCCAGCGCCAGGTCCTGTTGCAGCTGCTCGGCGGCCAGTGCGTCGAGCGCGCCTGGCAGGTCAGCGCGTTGGTGCCAGTCGAGCAGGCTGAACGGCACGCGCATCTGCCTGTACACCGCCTGCAGTGGCTGCGCCATTTCGCCTTGCCAGAGGAACACCGTGCGCAGGCTGTCGTGTCGGTCGACGGCGGCCTGCCAGGCTTCGGCGAATGCCTGGGGGTCCAGGCCGCTGATGTCCAGGCGCATCTGGTTGATGTAGCTGCGACCGTCCAGATCGTGGGCTTCCTGCTCGTAGAGGGTATGGAACAGCATGCCTTGCTGCAGCGGCGACAGCGGATAGAGGTCGTCAATCAATGCCAGGTCGATCGGCAGGGCATCCAGTTGCGCCTGGTCGAGCCTGGCCAGCGGGAAGTCCGACGGGGTAGCGCCCTGATTCAGGCTGTCACAGCAGTGGTCGATCAGTGCACCGAGCTCTGCGACATAGTCCTCTGCCAGACGCTTTATCACCTGCGGGGCGAAGCGGTTCTGGTCATAGGTCCAGCTCAGGCTCAACTCGCCGGCGTACACCTGGCCATTGATGCTCAGCCAGTTGCTCAGCGGGGCATCGGCGTGTTTCTCGGCACCTGCCGCTTCGCTGGCCGGTATCAGCAGCGGTTGCTGGGTGTCATCGAAGCTGGTGTCGAACTGGCCGAGGTAGTTGAAGGTGATACGTGCATCTGGCAGCGCCTGCAACACCTCGCGCACGGCTTGCTCGCCCAGGTAGCGCAGGGCACCGAAACCGATGCCTTTGTCGGGTATGCCACGCAGTTGCTCCTTGACCTGCTTGATGGTGGCCTGCAGGTCATGTCCCGCCGACAGCCGGAGCGGGAAGGCACTGGTGAACCACCCCACGGTACGGGTGAGGTCCAGCCCTTCACTCAGCTCTTCGCGGCCATGCCCTTCGAGCTGGATGAGGTTGTCGGCCTGTCCGGTCCAGCGTGCGAGTACTCGGGCCAGCGCGCTGAGCAGCAGGTCGTTGACCTGGGTGCGGTAGGCCGCAGGCGCCTGTTGCAGCAGGCGACGCGTGCGTTCGCTGTCCAGGTGCGAATCGAGCAGCGCGACCTGTGCCGGTGCGCCCATGGCGCTCCGGGCATCGGGCAGGTCGGCTGCGATGGCCTGGTGCTGGTCCAGCCAGTAGTCCAGCTCGCCGATGGCCTGGCCCCTGGCATGCTCGCGCAGCGCCTGGGCGAAGGCCTGCAGCGAACTGGTACGGGCCGGCAATTGGGGGGGCTGGCCAGCCAGGCACTGCTGGTAGGCGCTTTGCAGGTCATCAAACAGGATGCGCCAGGAAACCCCGTCGATCACCAGGTGGTGGGCTACCAGTAACAGGCGTTGACGCCCATCGGCCAGGCTCACCAGCAGCGCGCGCAGCAACGGGCCGTGTTCGAGGTCCAGGCTGCGCTGGGCGCGTTCGCACAACTGCTCCAGTTCGCGATCATCGCACGCCACCGCTTGCAGCAGGGCGTTGTGGGCGTCGGCAGGCGCGCGGTAGACGCTGTTCCAGCCCTGTGCCTGCTGGGTGAAGCTCAGGCGCAATGCGTCGTGGTGGTTGATCAGGGTGTTCACTGCCTGTTCCAGCACAGCGGCATCGAGTGGCTGCCCGGCCGGCTTGAGCAGGACCGACTGGTTCCAGTGATGACGTGATGGCACCGGCGTATCGAAGAATGCCTGCTGAATCGGCAGCAGCGCGACCGTGCCGCTGGCCGGCCCTGGTCGATGTGTGCAACCGGGTCGTCGAACTGTGCGACCTGGGCCAGCCCCTGCACGGTCTGGTGCTGGAACAGCTGTTTGGGAGTAAAGCGAATGCCAGCCTGACGGGCGCGGCTGACCACCTGGATGGAGACGATCGAGTCGCCACCCAGTTCGAAGAAGTTGTCGTTCAAGCCGATGTTCGGCTGCTTGAGCACTTCCTGCCAGAGCATCGCGATCTGGCGTTCCATGGCGCTTTGCGGGGCCGCGTACCGGTAGCCGGTGGGCGCGGTGTCGGGCATAGGCAAGGCCTTGCGGTCGAGCTTGCCGTTGCGTGTCAGGGGCAGGCCGTCGAGCAGCAGCAAGTGGGCCGGTACCATGTAGGCCGGCAGTTGCTGTTTGAGCCCGGCGATCAGGGCCTGGCGCAACTGGTCCTGCGCCTGAGCATCGGGCAAAGGCCGGGTGGCCACCACATAGGCCACCAGGCGCTGGCTGCCCAGGTAGTCCGGGGCCAGTACCACGGCTTCGGCCACCTGGGGCTGTTGCAGCAGGCGTGCCTCGATCTCGCCCAGTTCGATGCGCAGGCCGTGCAGCTTGATCTGGTGGTCGATGCGGCCGACATAGTCGATCACGCCGTCGTCGCGATAGCGGGTCAGGTCGCCACTGCGGTACAGGCGCTCGCCGTGTCCGGCGAAGGGGTCTGGCACGAAGCGTTCGGCGGTCAGCCCGGGCCGGGCGTGGTAGCCGCGGGCCAGGGCCACGCCACCGATCAGCAGCTCGCCGCTCACGCCGATGGCGCAGGGGTTCAGCTCGTGGTCGAGCACGTGGGTGCGCAGGTTGCTGATTGGCTGGCCGATGGGCACGATGGCGCCGTCGGGCGTGGCCGGCACGCTGTAGCAGCACGTGTCGATGGTGGCTTCGCTGGGCCCGTAGAGGTTGTAGATACGGGCGTCGCTGACGCTGCGCAGTTGCTGCACCAACGCCGGGCTCAGCGCTTCGCCGCCCAGCAGGATTGCCCGCAGGCTGGCCAATGATGTGGGCTCGGCCTGGCCCATCAGGGCTTGCAGCAGCGAGGGCGCGGCTTGCAGCACGGTGATGCGCTGGGCCCGCACTTCGGGCCACAGCAGCGACATGTCGTCGTTCAGTTCAGGGCCAGCCAGCACCAGTTGCGCGCCGTTGAGCAACGGCAGCCAGAACTCCCAGACCGAGGCATCGAAGCTGAACGCGGTTTTTTGCAGCACCCGGTCCTGGGCCTGCAATTGCAGGGTCTGCTGCATCCACAGCATGTGGTTGGTGAGTGCGCCATGACGAACCTGCACACCCTTGGGGCGACCGGTGGAGCCGGAGGTGTAGATGATGTAGGCCAGGTTGTCCGCGTCGACCACTGGCGTCGGGTTGCTGTCGGCATACCCCTGCAGTTCGTTGTCGGCCTGCTCCAGCAGCATGACCGGCAGGGCCTCGGGCAGCAGCAGGCCAGGGTGCACCGATGCCTGGGTCAACAGCAGTGCAATGTCGCTGTGCTCGATCATGTAGGCCAGGCGATCCTGCGGGTAGCCGGTGTCCAGCGGCACATAGGCGCCCCGGCCTTGAGCACGCCCAGCAGCCCGATCACCATCTCCAGGCTGCGCTCGCACGCAATGCCCACGCCGACCTCTGCACCTACGCCCAGCTCCAGGAGCTTGTGCGCCAGGCGGTTGGCGCGCTGGTTGAGTTGACGATAGGTGAGAGCGGCACTGCCCAGGCGTACGGCGACGGCATCCGGGGTGGCGTGCGCCTGACGTTCGAACAGGGTCTGCAGGTTGGCATGCGCGCCGAAGTCCGTGGCTGTGGCGTTCCAGGTGTGGAGGGCCATCTGCTGTTCGGCACGCTCGAGCATTGGCAGCTCGCCCAGGCGCAGTTGAGGCGTTTCGACAAGCCCCTGAAGCAGGTGCTGCCAGTGGCCGGCCAGACGCTCGATGGTCTGTGGCAGGAACAGTGCGGTGCTGTAGCTGAACGTGGCGTCGATCTGCTGCTGGCTGTAGTCGATCTCCAGCGACAGGTCGAACTTGGCCTGCTGCTGCTCGACACCGAGAAATTCCACCTCCAGGCCATCCAGGTGCAGTTGTGCTGCTTCCTGGTTGGCCACGCGCCAGTTGAACAGCGTCTGGAACAGCGGGTTGGCCTGGGTGCTGCGTTGCAGTTGCAGGTCTTCCAGAATCAGCTCGATGGGGTAGTCGGCGTGCTCCAGTGCGGCCAGCGACTGTTCGCGCAGGCGTTGAAGGAATTCGGCGACGGGTTGCGCGCCGTCGAGTCGGGCACGGTACACCTGGCTGCTGACGAAGAAGCCGACCAGCGCCTGTGTCTGGCCCTGGCTGCGGGTTGCATTGGGCACGCCGACGGTGAAGTCGTGCTGGCCGGTATAGCGACCCAGCAGCAGTTGCCAGGCACCCAGCAGCACGATGAAGGGGGGCAGCCCCTGTTGCTGGCAGAACCGCTGCAGGGCGCTGCCCAGCGAGGCCGGCAGGGTAAGGCAATGGTTGCCGACGAGGTGTAGCTGGTCTGGTGCATGCGGCCTGTCGAAGGGCAGGTCCAGGCTCGGCAGCTCGCCGTCGAGCACTTGCTTCCAATGGGCGGTCGCGCGTTCGTGGGCGGCGCTGAGCGGGTACTGCTGGCGCTGCCAGTGCGCGTAGTCGGCGTATTGGATCGACGGCCGCTGCAGGCCACCGGCAGGCCTGCCTGCGCTTGCGCAAAGGCTTGGGCCAGGTCCTGCAGCAGGATCGCATTGGACCAGGCATCGGACACGATGTGGTGCATGTTCAGCAGCAGCACGTGCTCGCTGGCACCAGTACGCAACAGCGTGCCGCGAATCAGAGGTGCCTGGCTCAGGTCGAACGGTTGGGCCAGGTCGGCGTCATGGTGCCGGCGTATGGCTGCGTCGCGCTCGGTGGCGGGCAGTTCGCCCAGGTTGTGCCGTGCAAGTATCAGTCGCGCCTGGCGGTCGACCTGCTGCTGCGCCAGGTTGTCGATTTCGACAAAGCGGGTGCGCAGGATATCGTGCTTGTCGATCACTGCATTCAACGCCTGCTCCAGCGCGTCGGCGTTCAGC
Organism: Steinernema feltiae; assembly: GCA_007213375.1. Classification (NCBI taxonomy): domain Eukaryota; kingdom Metazoa; phylum Nematoda; class Chromadorea; order Rhabditida; family Steinernematidae; genus Steinernema; species Steinernema feltiae. Next base: position 9,326 of record MQUG01001550.1, on the reverse strand, counting down.
GGACCGTTCAGGCGCAGTGCGCGAGGCAGGTTGTAGGCACAGCTCTGCGGGTCGAACTGCTGCAGGAACCAGAGGCGCTGCTGAGCGAAGGACAAGGCGCCATGCGTGGGTGCGCAACCGGCCTTGATCACGTGTTCGGAGCCGGCTTCGTCGGCCAGCAGCAGGGCCAGCAGGTCGTCGTCGGAGGGGTGATTCATCTGGTTCATGTCGATCTCGTCGCCGTCGGCAGAAATTGAGCGTTGTCAGGAAGACGAAGGGCGACGAATGCGATTTAGTTGCAAAGGCGGGCAGCGGCGAGCGGCGGTGCGCTCGCCGGTTCAAGGCGTTCAGGCGAAGACTTTTTCGCTGACCACACGACCGCCGTGCATGCGCACCAGTTGGTCGGCCACGTCGAAATAGCGGTCGTCGTGGGAGATCACGATGATGGTCTTGCCCAGGCGTTTGAGATCGGGCAGCAGCTCGGTGTAGAAGATCCGGCGGAAGGTCGGATCCTGGTCGGCGGCCCATTCGTCGAACACCAGCACCGGGCGCCCGTCGAGCCATGCATTGACCAGGGCCAGGCGCTTGCGCTGGCCGGTGGACAGGTCGGTGGTGGTGAAGGCGCCGTCGCGCACGCTGACCTTGTGCGCGATCTCCAGGCGCTCCAGGTACTGCGCGGCATCGTCGGGCAAGGCGCCTTCGCGCTGCACCAGTTCGTCGAACAGGAAGTAGTCGGCAAAGATGGTGGTGAACAGCTGGCGGTAATCGTCCAGGCCAGGCGCATCAACAGCCTTGCCGTTGAGCAGCACCATGCCCTGTTGCGGCGTGTACAGGCCCAGCAGCAGCTTGATCAGGGTGGTCTTGCCGCAGCCGTTCTCGCCGACGATGAACAGGATCTCGCCGGGCTCGATGTTCAGGTTGACCGGCCCCAGGCGGAAGGGCGCGGCGCCGGGTGCCGCCGGGAAGCTGTATTGAACGTCGCGCATTTCCAGGCCCTCGAAGGCGCCTGCGGGCTTTTCTGCAGCGCTGAGCAGCAGGTGTGGCTCGGGCGAGGAGAAGCGCTCGGCCAGGTCGGCGATGCGGCGGAAGGCGATTTGCGCCCGGCTGATGATCGGGATGTTGCCGATCAGGTTCTCCAGTGGGCCTTTCATGTACAGCAGTACCAGCACGAAGCCGCTCAGCGCGGTGGGGTTGCTGGCCGGCCAGAACGCCTGCAGGGCCAGGGCCAGGCCGATGACCACGAAGAACAGCATCGAACCCAGGCTCTTGGCGATCACGAAGATGTTGATGGCGCGTACATGGGTATCGCAGATGAAGTCGGCGGTGCCCTGGATGTTGCGGGTGAACATGGCGTGGCGGCGTGGGCGGTGGATGCGCAGTTCCTTGGCGCCCTCGGCGATTGCCTGGTAGTGCTTCTGCAGGTTGTCCTCGGCGTCGCGCGCGGCATGGAAACCCTTGACGCCGCGGCGCTGGGCAAAGAACTGCACCGCCGAACCGATGCCGATGGCGATCAGGGTCATCAGGCAGATCGGCCAGGACAGCATCGCCAGGTAGCCCAGGCAGCCGATCACCACGGTCAGCGAGATGGCCAGTGGCGCGAACGAAAAGGCGAAATCGCTGATGGTGTCGACGTCGTGGGTCAGCACCGGGATCAGGCGGTGGGTACGGTAGCGCTCGATCTGCTCGATCGGTGCGGCGAGCACCTTGGCGCCCAGGTCCTTGCGCAGCTTGGCGATGATTTTCTGGCCGACGTAGTTGCTGCCGATATCGGCCACGATGGTGCTGAGCAGGGCCAGAACGCATAGCCCGGTAAACGCCAGAACCACGCCCTTGCCCATGCCGCCGGCATCGTGCAGGCCCTGGTTGACGGTGGCCAGCAGGGCGGTGACGCTCAGGCCTCCGACGATACCCAGCGCGATCGAGGCGATCACGATGGCGCGGTAAGGCCTAAGCAGGCTGAAGAGTTCGCGAATGGCGCTACGCGGTGCTGCGTTCATGAAACTACCTCGGTCGCGACGTGGCTACGTGCTAAGGGCGAGTGGACCCGCGCACGGCGGGCTGTCTGAAACTGGACGAGTGGATACGCGGGGGATTTAGTGAGGGCGCCGGCGCGGCACCGGCGCCCTGGCCGGTCGGCTACAGGTCGCGCATCACACGAAAGCCCAGCCAGTCGCCGGCGTTGTCCGAACAGCGGTCGTTGCGGTTGCCTGAGCGCGAGAAGATCGGCGCTTCGGTCCAGTCGTTGCCGCGGATGTGCCGGTAGTCGCAGGTGGGGTCGCTCGGCTTGGAGTCGATCCAGGCGCTGCCATCGGTGGGTGCGCCGACGTAATCGTCATGCACGCTGTCGGCGACCCATTCGTAGACGTTGCCGTGCATGTCGTACATGCCGAAGGCGTTGGGGGGAAGCTGCCCACCGGGGCGGTGAAGCTGAAGCCGTCTTCAGGCCCGTAGGTGTTGGCATGCCTGGCGATGCTGTATTCCTTGCCTTCGTCGAAGGGGAACGGGAAGGGGCCGGTGCTGCCGGCACGTGCGGCGTACTCGCGTACCGATTCGCTGAGCATGCGGTAGGGCTTGCCGGTCTTGTTCGACAGCCAGTCGATGTAGCGCTGCGCTTCGTGCCAGGTCATGCAGACGGCGGGGTGACGCGCGGTGGTCGGGTAGCTGGGTTGCCGGCGCTGCATTTGCGGCCGGGGCGGTCATCGGCGTCGGGCATCCTGTAGCCGGTGTCGCGCAGAAATGCCTGCCACTGGCCGATGGTCACGGTGAAGCGGCTGACGGCAAATGGCTTGCTGAAGGTCACCTGGTGCAGCGGGCCTTCGTCGGGCTGGCGGCCGACTTCGTCATCAGGGGTGCCCATGGTAAAGCCGCCGCTGGGCAGCACGACCATTTCAGGGCAGTCCTTGCAGTCCTGGAACACCTCGCCCGGGGGCGGTACGGCGGCGTGTGCGGCGGGCATCAGGCAGGCGAGCAGGGCACCAAGGGCCAGTGCGTTGCGCCAGGGGGTCGGGATCATCTGGGGTCTCCATGAGGGCGGATCGCTGCACGCAGGCAGGGACGGTACGCGGTGTGCTCCCCAGGAAGAACGAGCGCAGGGCCGATTAATTTATCCGGCACCGGGTGTGGCGCCGACACTAAATTTAACCTTCAAGCCTACGTCCTAGCTTGGATAAAGCCTGCTTCCAGGCTGATACAGGTAGGGCAATGACGATATCTCGACGAGGATTTGTCGCAGGCCTGGCACTGACCGGTGCTGCGGTGCCTGCTGCGTTGTACGCGCACAAGGAACTGACGCGACCCGAGCATCCGGTTACCCCGGGGGAAGCCAGGGTCGAGCTGCCGGATACGGCAGGACGCCAGTTGGCCGATCAGTTGCGCGGGGTGTGGAGCCTGCGCCTGGAAGGGCGCGATGCGGGACTGGACGGCCTGGCCACGCATGACCTGGAGGTGTTCATCGACATTGCACCGCGCGGGCGCGCGGTTCGCGGTTTCATCGACACCGCGCAGGCCCTGCGTGCCCCCGCGGCCCCGCGCTACAGCCTGCTGGGCGACCTGGCCACGCCGGGAGCGGGGGAGCTGACGTGGCGCCTTTTCGATCGGGAGCAGGGGCTGCAGCAACCGGTCTACGAATTGAGCATGGTGCTGGATGAGGTGTGGGGTGAATTTGCCAACGCCGGCAGCGGCACGCTTACCGGGCGCATTGCGCGCCTGGACCGCAGCCTTGCCCTGGTACAGCAGGACAACCGTTTTGTCGCCACCCGCAAGCTGTTCCCGGAAGCACGCGAGCGCATCGGCTTGCAGCCGGCCCTGCTGAACTGGCTGATTTCCGACGAGCACAGGTTGTTTCACCAACTCTGGCACGCTTCGCGTGACCAGTGGCACTCGTTACCCGAAGACAAGCGCAATGCTCTGCGCGGGCTTGGCTGGCAGCCCGGAACGCGCGAGCGCGAGCGCGATGCGCGGGGGCCGACCAAGGACCGCAATGGCTCCGGGGTGGATTTTCTGTTCATGCATCGACATATGCTGCAGACCGCGCGGGGGTTGCAGGACCTGCCTTCCTGGCCGCGCTTTCCGGCGCCACAGCCGGAGCTTGAACGCGACCGCCTGGGCTTTGCGCGCTACTTCGACAACCATGACGGCTGTGCGGTGCCGCCAACCTGGCTGGCGCCGGGGGATGCCGAGTACACCCAGTGGGTCAGTGACATCAAGAGTGCCGAGACCTACCACAGCAATTTCGAGGTATGGGAGTCGCAGTACCGCGACCCGCGCTACCTGTCGCGCCTGACCCTGGGACAGCTGGGCTCGGAGATGGAGCTGGGCCTGCATGACTGGCTGCACATGCGCTGGGCGTCGGTGCCGCGTGACCCGTCCAACGGTGCGCCAGTACCCATGGCGCGTGACCTGGACGACTTCTCGGCGCGTTGGTATGGGCCCGAAAACGACTTTCTCGGCGATCCGTTTTCTTCCCATGTGAACCCCGTGTTCTGGCTGTTCCATGGCTGGATCGATGACCGTATCGAAGACTGGTTCCGCGCCCACGAACGCTTCCACCCCGGCCAGGTGACGCGCAGCCGGGTCAATGGCGTGCCGTGGTTCGCCAAGGGGCGCTGGGTCGATATCAGGCAGCCCTGGCTGGGCCCTGTGACCCATGGTTGCAGCACCACGCCAGGCCTGCAGCCGGGCAAGAGTGTGGAGATGGACCCGGAGACCATGAAGCTGGCGCTGCGGGTGATCGTCGCCAATACCAAGGACAAGCAGCGTTTCAAGGGGTTGCTGCGCCGGGTGCCGCAACGGCCCTGGTACGCGCGTCACCTGGTGGTCACGCGTCGCACCTGAGGGCAGGTGCAGTCATTGCACCTGCCACCCCCCTCCCACAGCCTTGTACAGGGCGATGCTGGCCTGCAGTCGCTGCAGATGCAGCAGCACGGCCTCGTCCTGGCTTTCGTACAGGCTGCGTTGCGCGTCCAGTACATTGAGCAGCAATTCGGCGCCTGCCTCGTAGCGTGTGCGTGCAATGTCGAAGGCCTGCTGGGCCTGGTTCAGCTCGACGCGCTGCCATTGGCGCTGGCGATCGAGGCCGTCGATGCTGTTGAGGGCCTTTTCGACATCGGCAAATGCGTTGATCAGTTCGCCGCGGTATTTTTCCAGCAGTTCCTGCTGCACGGCGGTGGCCTTGTCGCGTTCGGCGCCGAGCCGCCCATTGTTGAAGATCGGCGCACTGAGGCCGGCCGCCAGGCTGTAGAACGGGTTGCGCAGCACGTCGGCGGCGACGTTGGCGCCGGAGCCCAGGCCGGCAGTCAGGGTCAACTTGGGCAGCATCGCGGCGCGCGCCACCTGCACGTCGGCCTTGGCCGCTGCCAGGCGAGCCTCGGCCGCGGCGATGTCTGGCCGGCGGCTGAGCAGGTCGCTGGGCAACCCGGCATCGATGCCAGGGGCGGCGATGCGGTTGAAATCGCTGGCGTGCAGGGTGAGGGCCTGCACCGGCTTGCCCAGCAATGCGGCCAGGGTGATGCGGGCCTCGGTGGCCTGCTGGCGCAGCAATGGCAGCCGGCGCTGCTGCGCAGCGACCAGTACTTGCTGCTGGGCCAGCTCAAGTGCAGTTGCCGAGCCCGCGTTGTACTTGGCGCGTACCACCTCCAGTACCTGCTGGGCGTTGGCCAGGTTGAGGCTGGCGATACGCTGCTGTTCGTCCAGGGCCAGGGCCTGCAGGTAGAAGCTGGCCACGTTGCTGAACAGGGTCAGGGTGACGGTAGCCTGGTCGAACTCGCTGGCCTTGAGGGCCTGCTCGGCACTGTCGCGTGCCGCCGCATTGCCGCCCCAGAAGTCGACCTCGTAGCTGGCGTTGAAGCTGGCGCTGTAGCTGACCGATTCTCGGTCGTTGGTGCTGCTGGAGGTGCCGTAGCCGTTGTGGTGCATCTGTTTTTCGCGATTGCCGGCCAGGGCTGCGCCAACTTCGGGCAGCAGCGTGCCGCCAGCGATGGTGCGCGCCGCACGGGCCTGGCGCACGCGGGCGATGGCAGCGGCAATGTCGTAGCTGCCGCTGTCGGCCTGTGCGATCAGTTGGTCGAGTTCGGGACTGGCAAAGCTGCGCCACCAGGCGCGGTTGCTGTCGCGCACCGCCTGGGTGTTGGCTGACTGCCACTGTTGTGGCGGGGCAAACCCGATGTCCGGCGGGGTGGGTGGAGTGCTGCAGGCACTGAGCAGCAGGGCCAGGCTCAATGCGCTCAAGAGCGGTTTCATCGGAGGTTCATTCACTGGTGAGGGCCTTGACCGGATCGAGACGGGCGGCTTTGCGTGCGGGCATGAAACCGAATACCACGCCGGTGATGACCGCGCAGGTGAATGCGCCAAGCATGGCGCCCAGGGTAAAGGCCACGGCAATGTCGGCCAGCAGCAGGCCGCCGCCGATCAACAGCGCCAGGGCAATGCCGGTGATGCCACCGATCATCGACAGCAGCACCGCCTCGCTGAGGAACTGGCGCAGGATGTCGCGCTGGCGGGCGCCGGTGGCCATGCGGATGCCGATTTCGCGAGTGCGTTCGCGCACGGTCATCAGCATGATGTTCATCACCCCGATGCCGCCCACCAGCAGCGAAATGGCTGCGATTGCGCCCAGCATCAGCGACAGGGTGTTCTGGGTGCGGGCCTCGGCCTGGATCAGCGCCGCATCGTTGGTCAGCTCGAAATCATGCTTGCCGTTGTGCAGGCGGCGCATCAGGTGATCGATGGCCTGCTCGGTTTCCTTGACCCGGCCCGAGTCGACTGCGCCGATGGTGACGTACTCCGGATCGCGGCTGCCGAACAGGCGCACGGCAGCGGCGGAGTAGGGCACCACGATGCGGCCATCGCTGTCCTGGTTGCCGGAGCTGGAACCTTTTTCGGCGAGTATGCCGATGACCTGGAAGGGCACGTTGCCGATCAGGATGTACTGGCCAATAGGGTCGCCGGCATCCTTGAGGAGTTTTTCCCTGACCTTGTGACCGATCACCGCGACGGCTGCGGCAGCATGTTCGTCAGCGTCGGTGAAAAAGCTGCCTTCGACCACCGGCCAGTTGAAGATCTCGGGGAAGTGGGTGTTGTTGCCGCCGACGTAGAAGCGCTGGTTGCTGTTGCCGTAACGCACCGTCAGTTCGCTGCCGATGACCGGCATGATCATCTTCACCTGTGGTAACTGCGCCACTGCTGCCACATCGTCGAGGGTCACCACCCCGGCGGGGGCGTTGTGCGTCGGCTCGCTGCCGCTGAGGTAAAGGATGTTGGAGCCGAAGGCGGCCATCTGCGCCATGACCTGGCGCTTGCTGCCTTCGCCGACGGCCAGCATCACCACCACCGAGGCCACGCCGATGACGATGCCGAGCAGGGTCAGGGCGGTGCGGAAGCGGTTGATCCACATCAGGCGCCAGGCGGCCTGCAGGGCTTCGATGAGCTCGCCTTTCCAGGCCCCGCTCTGGGTGGCGCCGCGGTCCAGGCGCTGGCGCAGGTCGTCTGCATTCAGGCTGGCCACCGCTGCGCGCGCTGGCGCCGCCGCGTTGGCCGAGTCGCTTAGGATCAGGCCGTCGCGGATCTCGATGATGCGCTTGGCGCGCGCGGCGACTTCGCGGTCATGGGTGATCAGGATCACGACGTGGCCCTGGCCTGCCAGTTCGTCGAGCAGGCTCATCACTTCGGCGCCGCTCTGGCTGTCGAGGGCGCCGGTGGGTTCGTCGGCCAGGATGATGTGGCCGCCGTTCATCAGCGCGCGGGCAATCGAGACGCGTTGTTGCTGACCGCCGGACAGCTGGTGCGGACGGTTGCCCGTGCGGGTGGCCAGGCCCAGTCGGGCCAGCAGCCCGGCCGCGCGGGCATGGCGCTCGGCGGCAGGGGTACCGGCGTAGATTGCCGGCATCTCGACGTTTTCCTGGGCCGACCCGGAGGCGATCAGGTGGTAGCCCTGGAACACGAAGCCGAAGGCTTCGCGACGGATCCAGGCCAGTTCGTCGCTGTCCAGTTCGGCGACATCCTTGCCGGCAAAGTAGTACTGGCCGCTGGTGGGGCGGTCGAGGCAGCCCAGGATGTTCATCAGGGTCGACTTGCCCGAGCCCGAAGCCCCGACGATGGCAACGAACTCACCGGGCTGGATGGCCAGGCTGATACCGCGTACCACCTCGACCTTGGGCGTGTCGATGCCGCCGTAGGATTTGCGTATGTCGCGCAGTTCGATCAGGGGCGTGGACATTCAGCCTCCACTGGCGGCGGGCGCGCCGATCAGCAGGGTGTCGCCCTCGGCCAGGCCTTCGAGGATCTGCACGCGCAGGCGATCGCTGAGGCCGGCGCGAACCTGGCGTTGCTCGACCTTGCCGTTGGGGTGCAGTACCTGGACCAGGCGCATGTCGTTTTGCCGGGCATCGGGCTCCAGCGCCACGATCGGGGCAGTGAGCACGTTGCTGGCCTGGCCGGCGACGAAGAACACCTGGGCGGTCATTTCCGCCATCAGGGAATTGTCGACGTTGTCCACGTCCAGCAGGACGGTATACAGCACGACCTTGCCCCCACCGCCGGAGGCGCTGGAGCTGGTGGGGCTGCCACCGCCCTGGCTGATCTGGTCGAGCGGCTTGGGCGGTACCGGCAGGATCTGGCGCACGGTGCTGCTCCAGCGGCGCTTGCCGCCGGCCAGGGTGGTGAAGTAGGCCTGCATGCCGGGTTTGACGTTGCCAATGTCGGCCTCCGAGACCTCAGCCCATACGGTCATCGGCGACAGCTTGGCGATGCGCAGGATCAGCGGTGTTTGCTGCTGCGCGTTGAGTGTCTGGCCCTCACGCGCATCCACGGCGACCACCGTGCCGGACATCGGCGCGTAGATACGCGTGTAGCCCAGCTCTGCCTCGTCGCTGCGCAGGCTGGCCTGGGCCTGCAGGATCTGCGCCTGGAACATGCCGATGCGTGCCTGGGTGACTTTCAGTTGTGCCTGTGCGGTCTGCACATCCTCTTCGCGGGTAGCGCCGCTGGCGGCCAGTTGCTGCTGGCGCTTGAGCTGATGCTCGGCCAGGGTGTACTGGGCGCGCTGCTCCTGCAGCTGGGCCTTGAGGTTCTCGATCGAATAGCGGCCTGCATCGAGGCGTGCCTTCTGGGTCGAAGGGTCGATCTCGACCAGCAGTTGGCCTTCCTCGACGTGGTCTCCGGTTTCCACATGCAACTTGCGGATCTGTCCCGAGGCCTGGGCGCCGACATCGACATAGCGGCGTGGCTGCAGGGTGCCGAGTGCTGTCACGCTGCTTTCGATGTCGGCGCGGGTGACCTTGATGGTGTTCGAGGGCTCACCACCCAATGGCAGGGTTTGCCAGGCCGCCAGGCTGCCGGCGGCGAGCAGGCCG
>MQUG01001549.1:0-17558 GCA_007213375.1 Steinernema feltiae | reverse complement strand
AGGAACTCCCAAAAGGGGGCACCGTCGCAGATCCAAACGATCAACGACCTTAATTGTACTCTAAACCCCATAATTGTGAATCCTCAACTTTAATCATTGTCTATCCTATAAGTGTCCTATATCTCAATAATTGTAAAAACGATCATCCTACTCAAACGTCATTCAAAACCTCCCGAAGCCACTCGAGACAGCCACCCTTTAAAGGGGGGACTGTCGCGAACGCGAACCTTCACCGTAACCCAACAACGCGCTTAAGCGACCAAATTGTGTTGTATTTATGTCCATTATCACCTATCCAAATCAGGCACTCCGAAGCGCACATCTGGGCGAGTGGTGCTCATATGGTGACCTAGAAGGTCAGCCAACAGATGCGCCGGTGCGAAGAGACGGCCCTCAACGTGTAAAGTGCGCCGCCTCTAAAGCACGCGCCGCGCACGCACCACAGAATCATCCGTCCTCCATCTAAATCATTCAGTCATTCATTGTTGTGCGCTCGTGTCTCGTGACCATAATTGTACGTGCCTATCTTGAATAAAGGTTTAATTACCCAAGTTTGAGATCTAACAACCACGCATCTGCTGCACCTGGCCGACACCTGGATACCTCTACTCCGACGGATTCCTCTACTCCGCACAACCCTGATGACATTCAAGTCACATTTTTTTACTCGCAACTTCGTTGAATAAAATTTCAAAATCTGTTTACCTAATGTTATAAACTGCTTCCGTAAATTAGCGGTCCCTATAGCGCTAGTCATGCTCTTGTTCTTGTTATAACTAGTTCATACCGAGGTATTTTCAATTTTCAGATGAACACCGTGCCTGCCGATTTCATGGAGAAGGTTTTCTTCCAACTATGGCTGAATTGACTGTTTAACTTGAAATTCGAATTTTGTTCATTAACATCAATGAAATTGTTCAAAACAACAATTTCCTCAATTAACAGGTTTTCATCTGGATTTGATTCAAATTTCATACGCAATCAAATTTCATCTGTTTTTAAAACTTGCTAAAAAATTTTAGCGTGGCATATGGCAAAAATTGACCGGTAAATACTGAAATTTAAAAGAGTTGATTTTTGCTATTTCGAAGACTATTGAAAGACATTTCAAAGACGGTTTTAACAAAAATTAAGTCAACATCGAAAAAGTGCGTTCTCATGGAGTTGCAGCGTTCAGCTAAAGCATTTCCGGTAATACTTGCACCTTAACGACGGCAACGTTGTAGACAACTTTTTTACCGGCAAAAATAAAATAAATTTGATGACGGAAATTCGGATTCGAAAACTTGTTTTCGTAACAAAACCGTAACCTTCAGAGTCTCTGTAAATTAGAGTCCATTTTTGATGATCAAAAATTCGACACATGTTTAATAATTACTTGAATTCGGCTATCACCAAAAAGCAATGTAGTTACCTATGTAGAACTTGTTGAAAATGTCTGGAAATAAGTCACATTATTCACGCTTGCACATTCCATAGTAGACAAAAATCTACACAGCAAAAACACACAGTCAATCCCAACTGTGTAGCGTGTGTGCAATAAAATTTGCTTTCTAATTAAAACATTAACCTCAGGCATAAAAGAACAAAAAAACTGTTCAATCATTGGTTGCTAGGCATTTTATTTGCAAAAATTCACAAAAACTGTGGTGTTTTTAAATTGTAGCTATAACTGCTTATTACTGGGCAAAATAGACAAAAAAGCTTATTTCTAAAAAGTAAAAAATGCGGCAAAAAAAGTTGTCTTAATCAAAGATTCCTGAGGAAGCGTGAATGTCACAAACTTTTAACCTTAAGTTAACAAAATTTCTGGCAAACTTTAACTTTAGTTAATGGACAGTTACCCATTAAGTTACCTAGTTGCCCTATGAAAAAAATCGTTGAGAGCTATGGGCGACGACCGAGAATCGGTTAGCAATCGCGATCATATTCCAAAAAAAAAATGTTAAAAATTTTTCTCAAACACTATTTTAGTGCATCGCGGACAATTTTCAACATTTTCAACTTCTAAACTAATTGTCTCTTCTACTAACAACAATTGAACAACCTGAACGAAATCAAAAAAGGCTTGAACAAACACTAAACAAATTAAAAACTGCTTCAACTTGAATGCAAATTCAAAATTCAAAAAAACATTGAAATATTTAATTTTCTAGGTGTAAATGTTAATTAAAGCTTAATCTCAAAAAATTTTCAAAAACAAATGAATAATTAAAGTTTTGTCTTTTTTGGTTATTCTCCAATTTTTGGTTATTCTATGTTATAAGGTGCAGAAGTAAATGGATTTTAAAATTTGTTTTTAGCTGTTAGTACTTATTTTAAGGCTTTTAGTACTTATTTAAAAAAAAACTCATCAAGTTTTAAAATGTAACTATGAACTAACAGTTTACATGTGACAAAAATTGACAAAAAAGGTTCCAAACCTTATTTTTGTTGTATCAAAGGAACGAGGTTGTTCTTGACGTTCTTAATGAAAATATTACCTCTACGATGCAATCACAAATCAAATTTAATTTAACTATGCTTCTTTTCAATGTAATTCTTTGACTCTTTCACTCTTTCATTCTTTCATTCTTTCACAATTCAATCCAAACTTTTGTCCGCTCTAAATCAAAGATCGAAAAATTCTACAACTACGAAGCGTGCAATTTAATAAAGTTTTGGCGTAAGGATTACGCATTTCCGACAAAACTCGCACTTTAACGACAACAAAGTTAATGGACCACGTCCGGATTGGACGTAGTTGATGGTAGCTTTCAAAGATGATCTCCAACCATTTATGTATACAGGAATGACGTCCGTAGGGATTTAAGTCCACAAAAATTCAAAACCTGGGATTTTCAAATTTCAAAAAAAAAAAGAGGACAAAATATGGGATTTTCCCCAAAATGGAAAGTTGGATATCTCTAGCTTATTCGGTAGATTATCCGAATGAATTTAGAACCAAAAAAAAAAAACAAAGTCAAATAAAATTTTCCTATTGAAAGTGACAGTCACTTCACTAGAGTAGACACAAATGCATCACGTGCAAGTGACAGCGTCCACAGCGGTCGCAACGGTCAAAAAAGATTGCTTATGCAATTTTTTTTAAATTGTAGGAAAATGTATACATTTACGGCAGTTAGAGTCATCTTTATAAGGTGCCTTTTCCCGAAACGGTGAGCAAATGCTAAAATGCAAAAAAAGCAAAAAGCACAAAAAAAATGCAAAAACTGTTTATTAAATAAAAACGTGACATTTACCCCTCAAAAATTCTTTTATTACGTTGGACATTGATCATGTGACAGCGTTCACAATCGGGTTGAAAAGACTCTCACAAAGTCTAAAAAATTCACGGTATGACGATGGCTTGAATCGCTTAAGCAAATTCTAGAAAAAATTTATACATTTATTTACAGGAATTTAGTGACAATTCTTAGCTGGGTTCTTTATCCCAAGACGATGCTGAGCGGCACAAAAATTCAACTCTTTGTTAAATAAAAAAATGTTATTTTTCCTGGAGATCAAAAATTCTTTAATTACGTTGGACCAGACAGAGCTTGATCATTACAGATCAAGCCTATCCATGCAAAAACAAATCCATCCCACACATTTATGTAAAGTCGTCAGGCGGGCATACGCTCAAAAATACTAAAAAAACGCTCTAACTTAATGAATTTAGACAAAGAAACAAAGTCAAATAAAATTGTCCTATTGAAAGTGACAGGCAATTCACTGCGAGTAGACACAAATGCATCACATGTAAGTGACAGCGTCCCGTTTCAAAGAGTTACGGTATGATGTTAGCTTGATTCGCTCACCCAACAAAAAAATACTTCTAGAACTTTTTTTTTGTGCATTTCCAGGAATTTAAAAGCAGCTTTTTTTCCCAACAAAATTTAAAAACTGTTGATTAATTATTAATTTGACCTTTTCTCAACAAAAATTTATAAATTACGTTGGAGCAGACGTTGATCGTGTGACAGGGTCGAACGGGGGGTTTCAGATTGTCGTTTCGACCCTTCAACAAACGGGTCGAAACTACAATCTGAAAATTTCAAAAATTCTTTGAAAAATCCTTTTAAAAAATTGTAGAAAAAGATTTACAGAATTTTTTTTCCCCAGGAATCAAAAATACTTGAGCAAATGTTTCAAAAATTCAAAAACTGTTTACTAAATAAAAACGTGACATTTCTCTCTCAAAAATTCTTAAATTACGTTGGAACAGAGCTTGATCGTGTGACAGGATTCACAAACGGGTCGAAACGACAATCTGAAAATCTCGAAAAAGGCTTAATTTCTTTTTAAAAAATTGTAGAAAAAGACATTTACACAATTTCGCAGATCATTCTTAACCGGGTGCTTTATCCCAAAACGATGCAAAACACGATTAAATACCAAAAATTCAAAAAAATTTGTTAAATAAAAAAATGCCATTGCTGGAGTTCAAAAATAATTTAATTACATTGGACCAGACAGATCTCGTTATAGAGATAACAGAATCCATGCGAAAACAAATCCATCCAACCCGCCATCAAAAAAACCTTACCGTATCTCAAACTTCTCCATCCACTTGGCCGTATTCAACGAGAATCCGAGCATGTCGGTGAGGAAGGCGTCACTCTCCTCCTCGCCTCGGTTATCCGCATCGATCAATGGAACGTTGACCGACCTGAAGGGCACCATCTCGGGTCTCATTGACGAGCTCATTGACGACGCTAGCGCATACCCTAAACGAACAAATGATGATTACGGTATCAAGGAGCCAATTGTAGGGCAGACGGCGACAGGCGAGACGCCTAGGCACCTGTCGCGGGCGCGAAAACAAAGAATTGTGGCGCGCGGTGGTAAGAGAAACGAAAATAATTGGATTTCACATAAAAGTGTAAATCATAAAAGTCGGATTTGCGCAGCGGCGCGGCGCCTTTGCTACATACACCTGGAGGAGGACGAGGAGGAGGAGACCGGCGATGATGGAAAGGGAGGCCAAAAAACAAGCGAATGAGCTGGTCGAAGCTGTGGAATGCTTTTAATTTGCGGCTGGAACGGAGAGTCAAACAGAGCGGAATTAAAAGATTTGAAGATTTCCATCTAGGGGCTGAAGGAGAGCGAGAGAGAAATTGGATTTTAGAGTGAAAATGACGCAGAAAGGGGGATTTATGCAGAACATTGAAAGCGTGTTTGAATTTGGAAATTAAGGACAGAAATTGGATTTGAGTGCTTGCTTGCTAGCACCCAAATGAGGCTTATGTCATGTGTTTGTGCGTCCTCAAAAATAGAAATAACTTAAAACCGGATTTAATCTAGCGCTTTTTAATTTCGTTCAACAGTACAACATGCGTGATTGAACAAGAGAATTTGATTCAAAAGTGCAATTTGAGGACAGCGCGGTGAACATCGAATCACAGGATACAAGTCCAAAAATGCGTTGAGCGCTTTGATTATTGAATTACTCGGTTAAAAACTAAGGTTATCTCTTTAGTCTTCGCTAAAAGGCAAAGTAAAACCCATAGTTACAAAAATCATCGATACAAAAAGGTCAGCGATACAAAAATCAAGTGTATTTGCCTAGCAATATCTATGGGCACTGTAAGAATGCTCTTGAAACCAAAAGCAAAGCACTGACATTTGAGGAAATCGCTTTGATACTCGATAGCCGCTTTGGTACGCTCAAAAAAACTAATTAAAGTAGTAAAATTACTTCAATCGCGTAGAAATTTTGCCTTTAAATTTTCAGAATTTCTTCTGAATGCTTGCAATAGTGCTAATAGTAGGCATGGTTTTTTATCGTAAAATTAGTTGCATGTCAACTACTCTCTGCGTCTTTGCATTATCACTGTTCCCACACAGACTTTCGTTTGATGGCCATTGATGACGGTATGAAATCGTAGGATACACATTCTTATTTAAGCGTTGTGCTGAAGAACTCAGGCTGTATGTCTATGACATCAGTGACAAAAAACTAAACAATATTTAAAGGGATCAGTCTTGGCACCAGGCGGTAGATGTTTAAACAGATATCTCCAAGTACAAAAATTGAAAAAAATTGAAAAATTCGGTTTTAAAGGATGTGTGTTAAAACAAAAAAAAATTAAAAAATTCGATCATCTGGTCCTAGACCGTCAACTCTAAAAAAAAACTAAAATTATGATTAGACTACTTGCTTTAGGCTAAACTAGGCTACTGGTTGATTTGCGTAGCAATTTTCACTGTACTTGAAACTGTACTTGCTTTTGAAACAAATAGCAAAATGTTGACATTTGTGAGCTTTGATAAATGCTATAAAACCTGTCATTTCCTATTTTCTCATACTCATTACTGACTGGTTGACTGTACCTGCAAACTACCCCCAAAGAGCTTCAAAAATTGTGGTTTTAAAAGTTGTGTGATGTTTTAATAAAAAAATTTAACCATCTGGTTGGTTGGTTACATGCATAAAAATCTAAATTAAAGTAAACAGAAACTTGTAGAAAAAAATTTAATTAAAAAATCTTTAAATCTTTCAAAAATCCCATCTTTTAAAAAGTGAGGAGAAACAAATCACAAAAATTATTTTGTAATTTCTGAATTTAGTTTCTAACTTGACCCTGAATCGTTTAATTATACGTGATAAGAAACTCACTTATTTCTTCTTTCAATGATAAAAAAAATATGAATTTTGGCTTTTCTGCATGTACGCCGCGTAGTACGAGTAGATGAGGTCTTTGAACGAGCAAAAAATGGTGATGAGCAAGCGCACACAATGGAGCTATTGAACAAGAGGTTACACGACTGATGCGTCATACTGTAATGACACAATTGTTGGTTGAAGATGAAAACAACAATATAGCCAACAGTGCATCTTCTACCGCAATTTGGTGCCATTTGTTTGATTTTGAATAGAAACGATCCTTGATCAACGCAAACGCCATCTTTAAAATCAAAACAACGATTCTGAAAAATTGTGATGTTAAATCTGTGGTACTTCAATTCTCAAAAAAATACTAAATTGAGGTAATACACCTACAGTATACAACTGGCAAACACCGAGTCCCAGTTGTACTGATTGTTTAATGACAGCCAGAAAAACAAAAACTGAAAAACATGTCCTGCGAGTGTCCTACCACGCGCAGATGACAATCATTGTAGGGTTGGAGCCAGGTGAAAGCGACAATTTCGATTTGGTTTAGTTTAAAGTACGCAGTGACTAAGGCTACGCTCATTTGTATTATAAACATGTACTGTAGGTCTGATTCAATTGTTTTCAGATGGCGGAGAAGGTCGACTTGCGTTTGGGCGCTAGGACAACGGAGCCGAGGCGGTGGATCCAAAAAATAAGACTCACTTCCGCAGTCCCAAAAATAAACTAAAAATAATGAAGTACTGTAACTATTTTTGTGAAATTATCACAGCTTAAAGATAAATTTAGGATCCTATGGAAAAAGAAAACCCACAAAAATAACGTTAAAATAATTAATTATTTTTTGTGAATTCAACACATGAGTAACACTAACACAACACTTTGGTCAACAAAGTAACGCGTGACTAGATCAAGGAATGCCATTTCCAAGACCCAAAGTCAAAGGTTCCAAAAATACGACCAAAAGAACCAAAAATAAACTAAATATAATCAAGTACTGTAACTACTTTTTGTGTGAAATTAACACAAGTTTAAGATCAATATCCCTAAAGATCAATTAAAAGGCTTGAACAGACTCAAAAGTCAAAGGTCCGCCCCAATAGGAAAGGACCCGAAGCCCCAAAAATAAATTAAAGATGATTAATTACTTAATTGACAAATGTGTATTTTTGTAAAGTCAACAGTCAACGAAGGAATGTAAACAACTCCAAGTGAAACGGTCCATTAATCATTTCGTTTACTCGATTAAGACAAACGTGATGCCACAATGTTTGGACTGTCGTTCGGATTTCTTCTTCAAGACTTTTGTGAAATATGCTTGCGGGTTCTAAGATGACTTGTACACAAACCTACTATGACCAATGACTACGGCTTTTTTTTCGGTTTTTCGGGTCTTTCGTTCGGACGCAAAATTGTGTAAACTGGTCATTACAACAGCCTAGTTAATTTTTTTTTAACAAATATGCAACTTTCACTGTTGATTCTTCATGAATTCAAAAATCTTTTTTTTTTGAAAATGTTCCGAAAAAGTAGAACAAATTAGCTGCAAAAAAATTTGTCCTTTAACCAACGATTATTCTAACCGTGTGCTACCCAAACTTGGCCTAAAATATTGAAGAACAACGAAACTAAAGACCAAAAGTAACAAACAGATGCATTCACTGAGAAAAACAAAGCTATTCCGCTTGCTACCAGTCGCTGATGATGCGAAAATTACGAAAAACAGCTTTTCGTTTAAGTGATGAAGAAAATTGAAAGGGTTAAAGTTTGGAAAGATGTTAACAAATGTGCCACAGGGCGTTACCTTAATGATACCCAGTTCAAAAAATCAATTCGTGCAGGCCTCCAAAGACATAACTTGTTGCTTAACATCTATTGTGCAAAAATTCAGATTTAAATCAAAAGTCATCTGAAACAAATAGAAAATTCCCTTCCTGCCGGAAGGAATAGCAAATAGCAAAAAACAAATAGCAAATTCTTATTTTAATGCAAAACTAAAAATGGTGGTCCCTCAGCTCAAAATATATCTACTTTTGAATTGGAAAACAAATCAACAAGATTTTCAAGACAACCGGTTGACGGATAGATACAAAAAGTGTGAAGCTTGGCTAGTTGAATGCCAGGAAGTGAAGTGAATGGCCTCTGACATTGTTAAGGCTTGCGAAGATGTTAAGAAATGTGCCACAAGGCTATTTATCTAGTTCCGTGCAAAAAAAACGTTTTGAGTTAGCAAATCCGATGTATGCAGATGACCAAAAAATCACTTGTTGTTTAATTGTTCAAATCTTGTTGTACCGAGACCTCACAAGGGCTTGGAGGCGATCGTTTGCTACAAGATCTTTATCCAGGACAGGGAGGCTCGAGCAACCGTCTGCCGAGCGATAGACTCCTCTCAATAGGATGTGTAATGTAAGCAACCTAGAGGGCCGCATGCACTACTACATTGCACGTAGTCGCTAAGGGCGAGCCAACCTTTCTCAACAATGCTCAAAAAATCGAGAAAAAGCGTTACAAAAATACATTGTTAAGTTAGCTACAGCGTTACCTCAAGGATACCTAGCCAGAAATAAACAACTGTTGCTCTTTCTTTACTTCAATGTACAACAAATTGTAACGCAAAACTGAAAAAGGTTGCCAAGATGGTGAGAAATGTGATAACAAAAATTGGATATCGAATACTTACCAAAATGGCAATTTGATTGTAACATTATTGTAACAAAAAATGTTGTTAAATTCACTTCAAGGGTACCTTGCCTTAAATAAACAACTGTTGCTCTTTCCGTACTATTGTAGCATTGAAACTAAAAATGAAGAAATTAGACATCCAATAAGTTTTACAAAAATTAAAAATTTGAAAATAACAGTTTGAAATGTCTGAAATCAGCATAATTTTGTAAAAACATTTTTCATATTGTCTGTATGGTGCGGCTTAAAACAGACTGAAATAAAGCAAACAGATTGATGTACATGCAGAAAAGGACACTGACCTTAAACTTTTGTGATCTTTTGGTGCTCTTGCTACGCTAATATGTAATCTCAGTGCACAAAAATACGTTTTTAAGGGAAAATTGATGAAATGAAGCTCGTTGATGGCTGTTTAATGGTTGAAAATGCACGAGTACGGTGTGTGAATGCCATCCAATCCGCAAAATTCTCAAAAAGCAAAAAGTGGCTATTCAAAAATTCTCATTTTTCACGTCCCAATTAACCAAAACTATCTGCATTCCTACCTCAATTCCCGACCTACAAATCACCTTGCCACACTTCTTAGTTTAATGAGCCGATTTACATTTTAAATTAATTTGGACTCATCAGTTTTGTAAAACCACTCTGTTCATGACTGTATAGAACTATAACACTGTTATGCATGAACTAAAGGGCACTGAATTTAAAATATTGTGATAGGTGTGATCGATGGAATTTAAAAAAAAAACAACGATTTTTGAAGAATTTAAAGTTACATTAAACTCGCTTGTGGCTCGTTTCAATTTTTTATTGCTCGAGTACGGTATGTAAATCACATCACGGTACAATTAAAGCAATTTAGTGTTTGAAATTGCAAATTGGCGTAAAAAAGTAAATTAGCAAATCTGTTATTCGTATGAACTAAGTACGTTGCTTAGTGTACGTTATTTAATTATCAAAAAATGAATTTCTTAACGATTTTGTAAAATTTCGTCTTTTGTTCTCACGTCTCTGTCAACTGAAACCTGCATTCATGAAAAACATAAACTTTCGACCAATAAATCGCACTTCACATTTAATTAACCGATTTGATTTATCAGCTTTGGAATCAGAAACAAAAATTGTAAAACCATTTATTTCATGACTATGTAAATCTGTAAAATTTTTAAGCAAATTGGTAAGTATGTAATAAACGGCCCTGATTGTTTTCAAATAAAAAATTAGTTAAATTGAACCCGTTCATGGCGGTTTTAGTTTTTTTATTGCTTTAGTACATTAAAAACCCGATGGTTGAATGGCAAAAATGACTTGAAATGAACTGACAAAAAATTAACGATTTTTTAAAATCGTGTGCGGAAAACCTCAGAAATCTCATCTCAACAAGTCAAAAAATTTCAATTCTCACGCCACCGTCAAGCTATCACCTGCGTCAAAAACTCCACCCGACTTGACTAACAAACCACCTTGCCACAATCCACACCGTTTAATTAGCCAATTTGAATTATCCAGGAAATCCCCTAAATCTAGTGATTAAAATGACAAAAAATGAATTTCTAACCAATTTTGTAAAATCGTTGGTGGAAAAAACCTAGAAATCCCGTCCAAAAAAAGTATGTTTATCAAACCTTGAAGCAAGTTATAGAGCATGATTGACGGCACTGCACTGATTGTTTAGAAAACTAGTTAAATTGAACTTATTTATGGTTGTTTTTGTATTTTTAATGTGTTAGCACATTTTGTCAAATAACAAAAAAAAAAAATGAATTTTTACCAATTTTTTAAAAAATTTCTGGCCGGAAAAACCCCAGAAATATGCTCGTGACAAGTAAAAAATTCTCATTTCTCACGTCCCCGTCAACCAAACCACCTGCGTTCCTCGAAAACTCCACCTCTTAACTGGACCTACAAACCACCTTGCTACAATCGCCACCGTTTAATTAACCAATTTGAATTATCAGCGTTGCGGCTCTCCGCGGCTCGTTTGGCGAAACCGTTGCCATGGATTGACCAAATCATGACTCCAAGCAGGTGTCCCGCAAAGACAAATAGCTCGATTGTGGCCATTGAAAACATATGCGTCAACTCGGGCGGCATTGGTGTCGATGTTATGCCTCTTAAAATCTAATATTCCGGCCTTAAACAATTTGCGAACAAAGCCGCGAAGCGGGCGGCCGAGCGCGTGAGCGCCGCGAGTGTAGAAAGCGCGTCATGTAGCCGCTGCTGCTGCTGCTGACAATTTACCACATTGTCTAATAAATAACCCAACAGTGTGGAGGGAGAGTGCGAGCGAGTGGTGATCTCGGAGAGGAGAACAAAACGAGCAAAATAGTTTGCTCTGCGCATCACACGCACTTGGAAATGTTTTCTTCAATCACTCAGAAACGCGCCGCGAGTACTTTGGGCTCGATGCACGAGGGTGGTGAGGGCGGCGGCGGTGAATGAACCCAGAAAAGGTTAACCCAGAAAGATGCACTATTACGCGATGCGACAAAAATATAAAAAATTAGTATGAACTCGACGTTGTGACTACGTGGTTGCGATTAAAATCAAATTAAGGAAGATTTAAAGTGCAAAAATTGTTGAAATTTAAAATTAAAAATACATGAGAAATGTGAAGTTTGGGGCCACGTGGGCTTAGAGTCCACTAATCTTTTTCAAAAAAAAAATATTTTTAAAAAATTGTCTTTTTAAAATAACGATTTCAAAAAAATTAAAATTATGAATTGCATTGAAAAGCCTCGGTTTAAATGTCCCAAATGTTGAAAACGATCAAATGTTACAAGGCAAACGGCGTCATGACAATTCCACGCAAACTGTTACCGCGCAATATTGGTAACAGAAAGTCTTATAAAAAATGTTTACAACTTTGAAAACAGGCTGAGAATAGGTAATTTTGGAAAAAAATAGAAGTTGCTGCCAAAAAATTTTTTTTTGGTTATTTGCACGGAAAAAACGCCTGTTCCGTGATGTCAACAGGCGCGTCAAAAGGTTAATAAGATCAAAGCAAGCAAAGTCAAATAGTCAAATATGTCAATTCATTAGCGCCAATGAAGTAAACAAAAATACTACATTTGTGTTGAAGACCAAAAATGACTCAGAATTTGTGATACCTTTAACACGCTTTAGTGGATGTATTGACGAGCAAAAATCCACTGTCAAAGTAGAGTAGAGTTTAGGCTGTAAAAAACTCTCTACTTAGTCTATTCCAAATAGCAGCTTAGATGTATATATATCAATTACGTGAGGCGACGAAAATAAAAAAAATTAGTATGAACTCAACGTTGTGACTACGTGGTTTTGATTAAAATCTGATTAATCAAATGTGGTTTTCAAAAATTGTTGAAATTTAAAAACGAACAAATGATAAATGAGAGATCGTGTGAAGTTCAGGGAAATTTAAATTCAAATTCAACTGAAATGGGGCGAGTTCGGAGTCCTAAATAGATTTCCAAAAACAAGATTTTTAAAATTAAAATTATGAATTGCATTGAAAAGCCTCGGTTTAAATGTCCCAAATGTTGAAAACGATCAAATGTTACAAGGCAAACGGCGTCATGACAATTCCACGCAAACTGTTACCGCGCAATATTGGTAACAGAAAGTCTTATAAAAAATGTTTACAACTTTGAAAACAGGCTGAGAATAGGTAATTTTGGAAAAAAAATAGAAGTTGCTGCCAAAAAAATTTTTTTTTGGTTATTTGCACGCAAAATTCCTTTGAATGGGTTCGATCACTAGGGGATCCAAAAACTCTCAAAAAACCTATTGCTTAATTTTGAAAAATTTATTCTCATGGTGCGCAATTTGATTATTGGGACGCCTAGGGGCTAAATGACGATATTTGCACAGTTGTACTTGATAGTTGCTCAAATGAAGGCGGTGGCAAAAATTTCTTTCTTTTTAGTAATTCGCAGTTTGACGTCGGAGCAAAAAATGCTTAACTGGTTTGTTAAATTGTGAAAAATTCAATTAACGCTTGATCATATCGATTATGGATTAAATTGACAGTGACTACTAAAGTTATCTATCAACTTTTGTTTGTTCGTGATATGGGACCTTCAAAAATTTTTCTACCAACTTAATTTTTATTTATCCAGGTCTAATCAGAACAATTTTGATTCGATGGTGAAAGTCATAGCGAAACTTTAAAACTTTGTATTTTATTTTCAATGAATCTGCGAACATATTTTGACGGAAACTTCGCAGTCCGAAAAAATCCACTTCAAATTTTTTAGGACGAAAACTATCGGGATGAATATTAATATGAAAACACAAATTTGTCGTAAAATATACGGAATATAGCGATTGAATATGACTGCCCAATTTGAAGTTTGGCATCGGAGCCAAAAATGCTTAACTGGTTTGTTAAATTGTGAAAACAGGCTTATTAATGTGCCATTAGTGCAGCGGTATGCGAGTTACCTAAAAGCAGCTTGATGGAAAACCAAAACGCTGTTCAACAACGCAGTTTTCCCTGACAACGGTTACCAGATCCCGCGTGCAAAAATAGCCAAATTGAGTGATTCTTTTGTGAAAAGCTAAATAAGTAAAGATGAGGAATTATTTACCTTTCTTGCTGCCTATGAGGCTATCGACAAAAATGTTACATTTCATTGTAAAACGTCAAAAATGAATCAGAAATCACGTTCACTAGATTTCTCTTTTTAAATTGGTAGTCAGATTGTATTTTTTGGTAAACTATTATGAAAGCTGCTTTCCATAGGCGCCATGGGAGTTTAACATCTTCTTGGGTAGATTTGTAACATATTCAAAAAATTCAGTCAACGTTTATTCATATCGATTATGGATTATGTTGACAGTGACTACTAAAGTTATCTATCAAATTTTGTTTGTACGTGGAACAGACCTTCAAAAATGTGTTTTGTTCTCCAACTGAATTTCTATTTATCCAGGACCAGAAAAATGTTGATTCGGTGCTGAAAGTCAAAGTGAAACTTTAAAACTTTGTATTTTCAAATGACTCTGCGAATCATTGAAGTTATACATATTTTGATGGGAACTTTGCCGTCCGCAAAAATCAACTTCTTAATTAAAACAAAAACTAACGGGATCAATATTAATATGAAAACACATCGTAATGAACTTAGTGGTTGAATAATCCACGCGCTTAAAATAGGCCTTCTTTTGATTTCTCCTTACTGCGTCCTTCAAAAAATAAAGCTATTAAGTTTGAAAAATTAAAGTCGGATTTGACTTCTCTCTTCTTTTCACTTCTATGAGACTGCGTCGTTCAAATGCAAAAACTGTGTTATTGTCGTGCTATCAGTATCGCGGTATTCCAGTTCGAGCGTAAAAGAAACCAAATCACTGTTCAACAACACAGTTTTCCCTGACAACGGTTACCAGATCCCGCGTGCAAAAATAGCCAAATTGAGTGATTCTTTTGTGAAAAGCTTAATAAGTAAAGATGGGGAATTATTTACCTTTCTTGCTGCCTATGAGGCTATCGACAAAAATGTTACATTTCATTGTAAATACATTATTCAAAAATGGATCAGAAATTTATGCTATAATGCCTTTAGTACTCTTTAATCAACGTACAAAAACGCAAAGATCCAAGGTCCAAAAACAGTTTCAGTGTTTGAATCTTTGGTGAAACATTACAAAAAGAAAGCTTGTTCAAATCTCTTAGTTCTAAGCAAATCGCGAACATGTTAATCATTAAAAATAAATCATTAAAAAGATTATGATACTTTTAACACTGGTCATTAGTCTGAGAAGTCGACTGAGATACAAAAATCTACTTTTGAAGCATGGATGCAAGAAAAATTAAGAAGCTGAAACGCTCAATGCGTCAACTAGAAAACGCACGAATTTTCGATTAAAAGATGTTTTAATTTCATCAAAATGCAAATCTGTTTTGAGTAAATGGCTACGAAACGCAAATGCATAAAAAAAAATCCTCTCATAATACTAGAAAACAGAAAACAGGAATGTCCGTTTAGTGCGGCGCTCAAATTGACAGTTGCCTGCTGTCATCGTCCAGACATTAAAGAGCTGAAACGCCTGTTCCTTGATGTCAAAAGGCGCGTCAAAAGGTTATTAAGATTAGCAAGCAAAGTCAAATATCTTGCTCAATTTATTGGCGCCCAAAAAATTAACAAACATACTACATTTGTGTGGTGAAGACCAAAAATGACTCAGAATTTGTGATACCGTTAACACGCTTTAGTGGATGTATTGACGAGCAAAAATCCACTGTCAAAGTAGAGTTTAAGGCTATATGTATAAACTCTCTATTTAGTCTATTCTAAATAGCAGCTTAGATGTAAAATTATATTAGATATGGTCACGAACACAAAAATAAGAGAAATTTGCCTGTTATTATTGAAGTTATCAAACGAATCGTATTGAATTATCCAGACAACGGGAACGTTCCTGTACAAAATTTTACAAAATGTTAAATTTTATTTAAAAAAAAGAAAATTAGGAATTTATGATTAGATAATTGTCATTTTGGCTTTGCTGGAACTGTATAATTGAATTGAGTGATGCGCAGCGCAAAGTTAAATTCTGCACAATTTTCGATTTTACGCTCAAAACGAAAACCGTAAGCTCAAAAATCCCAAGTAGCGCTCATAGCTCTCCAAAAATAGACGAATTTTAATTTGCAACGTTGCCCTTTCCACCCTTCTTTGCACACACACTAAAGGACACAAGCTTCCATTTCGAGAGCCCAGAACGCGCGATCAAATGTTGCAAAGGAGACAAACGCATTATCTCAACCCACGCGGGTTCATCTCGCGCCAAATAATTTAGAATCCTCCAGGGAGGCTGGAGAACGATTCCTACACGGCGCGCAAAGTCATCATTCGACCGCTTAACGGCCAGAGGACGACAATTTCCGCCTGAATTTATTATCGCCTCGACCATTCTAAGGACAATTTCATAATTCAATTAGCGTCTAACGGAGTGGTTCGTTGCAGGAAACGAGGATTGCGGAGGTTTTTGAGCAGCAGCAGAAGTAATTAGGTGCAGAGAGCGCGGGATTAACGCTAAGTCGGAAGTAAGCGATAGTGGTGGTGAGTAAAGCTCGGCTTTCAGCTCGCTCAACGCGCTCTAATGAAATTTGGAGGAAAAGGTCGTCGAGCAGCTGGAAATTGAATTAATTTTGGAAATTGGTTTAGTTGGTTCGAGGAAAAAGGTGTTTTAGCCGCACAGGCCCGGTGATTAGAGCTCATTTGCATTTAGATTGCTGGAGCTCTGGCGCGCGCGCGGATTGCGATGTTATTGGAATGACAAATCTTGGCCGAAGATTTGATGATAAACAGAGGAGAAACCGCATAAAATGCGAAAGAATATTGCGTCCTGTTCAAAAATCAACCGGAAAATCTTGAAACAGGACAACTTGGACAACGAATCCATGAAATCCATGAAGAAAAAGCGATTTTTGATGGCTTTAATGGCTGTCTGTGTGGAGACATCAACAACGAGAAACCGCAGATAATGCGAAATTTCCGTATATTGCGCCCTATTAAGCTGGACAAAAATTTGACTAACTTATGCCTGCTTGTAGCACTTAGCGCCAAGATGTCCGGCGCCAAGTTGACACGTACCGGGCGAATCTTGCCTGAAGCACAATGGCTGAACAAAAGAATTTCTTTATTTTTCAGGCAAAAAGAAAAGTTTAAAAATTTCTAAATTTGCGCTTGCGGATCAACGAAATTTGTGAATAATTAATTCTTTGAAAAGCGATTTTTGAAAAGTTACGAGATTGGAAAGTTAATAAAACGCAAACGACGTTGTCCATCCACAAAGCAGGACTATAAAAATGACCATGATAAGAGCGATTTTTATGGCTCTATTGGCTGTCTGGTTGGAGACATCAACAAGGAGAAACAGCACATTATGCGAAAGTATATTGCGCGCACTCAAAAATCAACCCGCAAATTTTGAAATCTGGACAACGGCAACGCACCAGCCAGCCAAAAATCCATGAGCACTGGGAGCCGCAGATAATGCGAAATTTCCGTATATTGCGCCATATTAAACAGGACAAAATTTGACCAACTCTAATCCTGATTGTAGCACATAGTTGACACGTACCGGGCGAATCTTGCCTAAAGCATCGCGTTGGTTTATGGCTGACAACAAAAACTTTCGTAATTTTTAAGACAAAAAAATTTCAAAATTTCCGAAATGCACTGGCGGAACAACGAAATGTATTAATAATTGTAAAAATTCTTTGAAAAGCGATTTTTTATGGGTTTTAATGGATGTCTGTTTGGAGACATCAACCCGCACATAATGCAAA
>MQUG01001548.1:0-20423 GCA_007213375.1 Steinernema feltiae | reverse complement strand
GCCTGGGAGCCTGGGACAAAGCCTTCAGTTTGCTTAGTGAACCCTGGTAGCGACAGCTCTTAATCCTACGCCTAAAATCTAGTTGCGCACGTTATGGACAAAACCGAAAAAGCTTAGAATTAGTAAATCCTGTTACAATATCCAAGTCAAAAGCAAAATCAATGCTCAATTCAAAACATTTTGCGCTAGAGTCGTGTCACGAATTGACGTCAGTTAGAGCTTGGCTAAAGCAAATGTTGCTTTCTTCCATCTTCACCACTGCCAGGCTAATATCACACCCAATTTGGTTTGTTAACCAAGTTATAAGTTGCGAGTAACAACAATTTCCTCATTTGTACGATTTGGCGTTGTACTTTTGGAGCAAACACGTTTGCTCATGTCCATTCGAGTCAACGCAAATGTCTTCAACCAGGTCCTCATCCAGGCCGTAAGGTAGAGCAGATAGCAGGCATCAAAGAACATTTCGCACAAAACGGGTAAAAGTCAATTTTATACAAATCTTCAAACGTCAGGGTAGGTATGGAGACGTAGTGCTGAGTGTAAGCAGACATGCACTGGATGTAGTTGCTTGTCCAAACTATTATTTTTCTCATGAAACTTGACGTCATGGGTTTTCGAGGTGCACGACCAAGTACGCAAAAGCTGTTTATCTCTTATAAACGTGGGGCTTTGTAGGGCATGGATTGTCCTCAAGTAAATAACGTCTTGAAATAACAAGCCCTGTGTATTTATCCACCAACCAAACCACACGCCGCTCAAAGATCTATTACGCAAATCCAACGAGCAGCACAACAAGCTGGAGGAAGAGGAGCGGCGACTACAGTATTCAATAGTTACAACGCTACGTCACACAACAAGCAAAACAAACACCAATGATCACGTGAAAAAACCGCAATTAGGTGTTTTCGTTTCTGAGTCATTTTTCCAACATGTTGTTGACCAAAGAACCACTTTCCCACAAAAACGAATAACAGAAAATGAAACTTTGCGCATGTCGCCAATTGCAATTCCTGGCAATAGTGACACTAGGCGATAGCTATGGTAGGGTTATTCTGCAAATAAGCTTACTGCGCTCTGCTAACAAGCTTAAAAGCTTTACAACTTGTAAGCCGTTACACGACATTAGCGCGGACGACTTTAGCGCAACGAGTTTAGCGTAAGCTTGTAAGCGTTACCGGAGGAAAATTTGGGCGAGGACTCGTTATTCTTACGTCGTGTTGTTGGGAAACAGGGTTTGAACTTAGTTTTTAAGCTTCGTTTTGGGCTAACCGTGCTGTAACTGCCTTAGGAGCTGCCGCAGGGTCACCAGGTAAACTGGAGGCTTCGTCCTAGACTTTGACTTGACCATTTAGACGTTTTTATCGAGACTTTAGCGAGAAAAGCTTTTGCGGTAAAGTCGTTCGCGTTAATGTCATGTCGTCTCAAGATGATTTCTGTGTTGTTTCAATCTGCTGTGTTAAATGGGTCGGTGATTCTCTGCTCATAATCAAGCCCTCTTCCATAACTGTTATCACAAGTCTTGTTTAATGCCCGACTGTAGCCACTGAAAACAGAAAAACGTTTTTTTTAGAAATTGTGTTCTAGGCGTTCTAAACTTGGATACCGACAACACTCCATTCCGTTTAGAAGCTACAACTAGTTGATGTGTTTATGGTTTAGATGGCTCTAGAACGTTTAAGAGGGGGCGCTCAAACAATACTAGAATCTCCAAAAGTGCATATCAGCTCCGGAAAGCTTGTCTCAGTGCAGACCACGTTGTCCTCGGCACTTCGTCTTGTTTTGAAACACAAATATTATCGTTCTGTGATTTTGAAAGGCCAAACAGCAAAAGTCTCGCTCAAAACAACCGCTTTTGTTCGCTTTTGTTACCGACAACAGCGTTTTGTCGTCTACAGACGCTGACGCCTACCTACTTGTTTTTTCCAGAAAAACACATAAAAACCAGATGCTGCTGCTCTAGCCTCATTTCCCGCAGCATGGATCTCCTCGTGCGGCATCCCGAAAAGTGGGAGCAGCTGTACAGCTGCTCCTACATGAACGCCTCGGCCTGGGCCAACGAAGGAACCACCAATCTCCTCCTCGGAATGTTCTACCTCCTCATTGGAACCACTTTCATCGTGAGTACCGTAACCCGATGAATTTACACTAAAGAATGCTCTTTAGATCCTGTACGCCCTGTGCATCGCAGTGATGTGCCAAAAGAAGATCCGCGGGCATTCGTGCCTCAAAATCATGATTCAAATCGGCGCGATGGACATGGCGAACCTCCTCGTCAACAGCGTCTACACGGGATACCTCACCATGACTGGCGCGGTGTACTGTAGCGCGCCGCTGATGCAGTACTTTGCCGGCAGCTACATCTTCTACGTGTGGACCAACAGCAGCATCAGTTCGGTGCTTCTGTCGATCGACCGCGCCTGCGAGCTCCTCTTCCCCCTCCGCATGGAGCAAATCTTTGGAGGCTACCGTATCTACATCTGGCTGGGATTCTCGCATCTCTACTCGCTCTGGTTCGCCTGGTACACGCCGTCGCCGTCGTACTCGACGAAGAAGTACGCGTGGTTCTTCGATCCCTACTTTGGAATCGATTCGATCCCCGTGGATCGTTCTAATGTGAGTCAGCTGCTCTGCTGCCTGATTACCGTAGTCCCTCTTGCAGTACGAGAGCACGCCGCACACGATCCACAACATTGGAATCGCGGTCGTCTTCACAATCGTCTACGTCGTTCACTTCTCGACGCTCTGGTGGAAAACGCGTCATTCGACCAGCGCGGCGATGGGCAAAACGCGGAAAAACGTGCGTTCTGAGCGGATTCCCCTCCTAATCAGGCTCTCTTGCAGCTCTTCATCCAATCAATGTCCATCTGCACGCTCAACTTCTCCGCCTGCGTGTGCTACGTCGTCATCGAACGCTTTCCGGCTCCCAAGTGGATAATGGTGGTCACCCACGCGCTCTGGGTTGGCTGCAATTGTAAGACTCTTCCTCGGGGAACGAAGGCCTCTAATTGCGTGTTTTCCAGGCGGACCGGTCATCATCTACCTCACGCTCAACAAGACGATCCAACACGCGTTTTTGAAGACATTTCTCCCGAGAAATACAGTGTCTTCGACCAATGGGTCTCGAACATTCGCCTGATTGATAGAATCGTTGCATTTATTAGATTGTAAGAATTGTAGGATTGGTTAAACATTAAAATTCACATGCAAATTCGAAGTTCAAAGTTTCTCATCAAAGGTATTTGGAATCAAAATAAAAAAAGACGCAGTTCAATTGAGTATCATGTTTTACGAAGCGACGAGCGCTTTCCCTGTGCGCAAACTCCCTGTGGTGTGCGCATCTATCGTTACGCTGTCGGCGTCGCTACGAACAACCACTCTGGAACGGTCAGGACTATCTGCTTGTGACATATTGGACAACACTTCTGGATGATAGAAGCAACGAGAGGCCCTACAAGGCTCACAACGAGCGAAGTAGGAAGACGAGAGTAGCGGCGTCGACCCCCCTCGCGGATTATTCTCCTCGTGATGTGTGATCGTGAGGGAACGTGTAATTGTTGGCTGCGAATAAATTGGTTATTTGTGTGTTATTTATTTGTTGTGCTGACCGTAAGAACCCGCGTGACCACTGATTCTCAGTGAAAGGCGAGCCGTTCAGTATTCCGTGTGCATACCAAGCACAATACCAAGTACTATGCAAGCACAGTACAGATGACTACACAACAAGACACAACAAACCAGATTCGCCACTAACAGTTTTCAGCTTCATCGGTTTTGTCGCGACTAGCGCGGCCAACGTGCATGACGCAAGCAGGAGGCTACCGGGCCGCTCGTTGTTTTATTAGCAATAGCCGCACGGCTGTCTTTCAGTCTCAAAAACTGCAATTGCGACAGTCATCCAGTCTGCTACATGCTTCTCGTATCGCCATCCATTGACTTTGCTCTCCAAACTGAGCGTTTCTTTGCAAACCAAACTTTAACTGTGGGCCAAACCTGCTACAATAAAGATCCAATTCAATACTCAAATCAATCATTCCAATCGTGTTCAACTAGCGGTTTGCAACCAACGCAATTGGCGGTTTGTGTTGGTCGACTTGATTTGATCTAATGTGTTGTCGCGATTTAGCCATCAGCTGAGCGCCTGTAGAAATCGGCCGACTTTTGGTTGGCTGCACGGAACTTTTGGTTCCGTTGATGAAGAAAACCGTTTTTCTTAGTTTTCTGAAAAAAATCATTTCTTAATGGCATTTAAAGGCTTCTCTCACACGCTCATCAACATGGACATTGCAGGAATGATCCAGCCGCAGTGGAAGATGATCATTGCGTTGACAGCGGTTCCTGTCCAAACGGAATTTGGCAGAAAGTGCTCGCCAAAATGCCAAGCCAAGGATAGACAAATGCAAGAGACGAACTCGATCATAGACATGGCGAATAGTCTCACTTCAGCCGGGGATACTGTAACTCTACCTGCGGTAGAAGATTGGAATCGTTGGCGGATGAGG
This sequence comes from Steinernema feltiae, assembly GCA_007213375.1. Lineage (NCBI taxonomy): Eukaryota > Metazoa > Nematoda > Chromadorea > Rhabditida > Steinernematidae > Steinernema > Steinernema feltiae. The sequence continues at coordinate 15,924 of MQUG01001548.1, read as the reverse complement.
AAGATTGTGATGTAGATGTAGACAAACAACGAGGCCGCAATCAACGCCATCGACCCGTAAAACTCGATTTTCTGCACAATCCTCGCGTAGGGTACGGTAAAATCGAAGAAGAGACTCATTCCGTCGATGATTACGAGCGGTGAAAGGCGGGTCAAGTAGGAGACACAGAAGAATGCTCCAAACAACCATGCGAGGACCAGGAGCGATGTTACGGTATGCGCGGGTAAATGCAGGTTGCAGATGACTTTGAGTCGGTTGATGGAGAGAACAACGTTGATTGCCAGCATTCCCATCCACGAGGAGGCCAGAAAGGGCACGGCCACGTATTCAGTGAAGCCGTAGAGGTGATGCTTTGAGAGTACCGTAATCCCAAAGACCGCTTGACCCGCAATCATCATAACGTTGCAGATACCGGCTTGGCTGTTGAGGAAGAAACACTCGTTGTTGCGGAATTCCTTGTGTTTGAGGAGAATCTGCGGAAATGCTTCCATGACAGGGAGAATCTGACCTGGAGGACTCACCCAGAGCATCCTGATGTAGATGGGAATAGGGAGAGCCCCAGCACCACGTATATCGCTCCAGATATCACAGCTGCTGAGTCCATGAGGAGTGGCGACTGAAAATAGAAGCAACTTGGTTCATTTAAGGTTCATTTCAATCTGATACTGATTACGTTGATACAGTGATGTTCTCTCATGTGGGAGAAGTCTAGACTAGTTGTTGTTAAACGCAAATTGAGCGGAATGAAATAGTGAAATTTATAATTTGGCAACATTTAGCTTTTGTAAGATTTCCAGCCACACTGCTTGTCTAGCAAATAGCGCTATTAAAGCGGATTTTTGTAGTTGCATTAGAGACGTGCAAAAGTCCTCAGACAACTCAGAGACAGAAAAGAACCTAATGAAGATCCTATGGAGATCAAAGTCAAGCCACCAGGACTGCCGGACAAGAAAACGTATACCAAAGAAGCACTGAATGTAGGCGACTTTATATCCCATGATGCTAGAAACGGCGAACTCGTTCCAACGCGACTGATGTTTCCGATCAAGTACGTGAGAGCTGTTTGTCGCCTGTTTGTTTACGCGACGGGTTTTGTCTCGGTACAGACCGCATTGCCTTCCCTCGCGTTGATGTTTTTGAATAGTTTTTACTCGGCGACCAAACCGCAAATCTCGGAGAAGACACATGGCGTTCCTCCCACGGAGTGAAAACAACACTTTGCTACAACTGACTGAGAGTTGCACGAGAATTGCGTAACATATCATTTTGATTAAAACCGACGTGTTGGGAACAGCACATGCCATGGAACAGCACATCTTCGTGCCCGGTTGGGTGGTGATGTCTCCTGGAGGGATGGATTGAGCCATTGCTGCTGCTTCCGGGCTACCCAGCAAGGATGGGCTCGCGGTTGTTCCAGTCGCCGAGGAAGGGTTCGCGGCTGAACTGCTCGTCACGATCGCCGTGTTTGACGAAGACGGCGTGGAGCACGACGTGGGCGTTGTGGGCGCATTGCCGACGCCATTAGTCGACTTGTTTCCGACCAAGGATTCGGAGCTGTAAATGCAATCGAATTGTTAATAAACTTACGTGGCCGTTCGGCGATTGGATGACGGCGAGCGATGCGACTCGTCGGTGGCAACAGGAGCGTAGTCGTGCGGACGCGGCCGAGGATTGCAGCGGCGAAATGTCAGCAGGAGTAAGAGCATCCCGGCCGCGTTGAACAACTCCATGGCACCGGCTCCAATCCACATCCATTCGTTGCAATCTGAGCAGCCCTAAAGTGTGAATTCAAAGTTGAAGATTACAATCACAGTTAAATAGAGGCGCAGGTCTGAGGCGCTGATCTAACCATACTGCAACTGCCATAGGCGTAGGCCTAGGCGCTACCGCCGGGTTTGCCTAGTGAATTTTGGTTGTCTTTCGCTTTAAATTTCCCCTCAATTTCCTCTCAACCCCTCAATTGTGTTCTAACGTTCGGTCTCCGTCTTCCCCGCATCTCACAGCACAGCGGTTGATGACTCGCCACCTCAATGTTCTCAGGTCAGCCTTTTTTGTTACGCAAATATTTTCGTATCTTGAGTTCTCAGCGGCCACAGAACACCTTTTGAAAAGCGCTTTAATAGGAAAAAATACGGTCTGATTGCGGTCGCTAGTTCGAGACACCTACAAACAAGGAGTGTGTCATCGTAGCCTGGAATTGACCTCTCTCTTTAGGACAGTTTGATTACGCTCTCCTTTTGAAAACCACCATTGTTCGCAATTGTTTTCGCTTGTCGTCATCGCGAGATGCTGACGCTTCTTGTTTTCAAACAAGCATATAAGAATGCTGCCGCTCCCGGCTCATTCGCGGCAGCATGGATCTCCTCGTGCGCCATCCCGACAAGTGGGCGCAGCTGTACAGCTGCTCCTACATGAACGCCTCGGCCTGGGCCAGCGAAGGAACTCCCAATCTCCTTCTCGGAATGTTCTACCTCCTCATTGGAACCACTTTCATCGTGAGTACCGTAACCCGATGAATTTACACTAAAGAATGCTCTTTAGATCCTGTACGCCCTGTGCATCGCAGTGATGTGCCAAAAGAAGATCCGCGGGCATTCGTGCCTCAAAATCATGATTCAAATCGGCGCGATGGACATGGCAAACCTCCTCGTCAACAGCGTCTACACGGGATACCTCACCATGACTGGCGCGGTGTACTGTAGCGCGCCGCTGATGCAGTACTTTGCCGGCAGCTACATCTTCTACGTGTGGACCAACAGCAGCATCAGTTCGGTGCTTCTGTCGATCGACCGCGCCTGCGAGCTCCTCTTCCCCCTCCGCATGGAGCAAATCTTTGGAGGCTACCGTATCTACATCTGGCTGGGATTCTCGCATCTCTACTCGCTCTGGTTCGCCTGGTACACGCCGTCGCCGTCGTACTCGACGAAGAAGTACGCGTGGTTCTTCGATCCCTACTTTGGAATCGACTCGATCCCCGTGGATCGCTCTAATGTGAGTCAGCTGCTCTCTAGCCTCGATTACCGTAGTCCCTCTTGTAGTACGAGAGCATGCCGCACACGATCCACAACATTGGGATCGCGGTCGTCTTCACAATCGTCTACGTCGTTCACTTCTCGACGCTCTGGTGGAAAACGCGTCATTCGACCAGCGCGGCGATGGGCAAAACACGGAAAAACGTGCGTCCTGAGCGGATTCCCCTCCTAATCAGGCTCTCTTGCAGCTCTTCATCCAATCAATGTCCATCTGCACGCTCAACTTCTCCGCCTGCGTGTGCTACGTCGTCATCGAACGCTTTCCGGCTCCCAAGTGGATAATGGTGGTCACCCACGCGCTCTGGGTTGGCTGCAATTGTAAGACTCTTCATCTGGGAGCGGAGACCTTTAATTGCGTGTTTTCCAGGCGGACCGGTCGTCATCTACCTCACGCTCAACAAGACGATCCAACACGCGTTTTTGAAGACATTTTTTCCGCAGAAGAATAAGGTGACATCGGCAACTGGATCTCGAACATTCGCCTGATTGTTAGAGGCATTTATACGATTAAATCAATTTCACATAGATTAAAACAATGACCAGGTGCTCTCGGGACACGCGTTCGACAGGATACACGCTCCCTTGTAGCTGACGAAGCCGAAGTTACAGTAGCATCCGGAAGAGTTGCACGTGTTCGTGTAGCTCGGAACGGCTTCTCGCAGGTCGCGTTGCTGGTTCCGCAAGTCAAGAACTTGGCGTTCGCACCACATTCCTCCTTCTTCGCGGGGCACTGCGACGGCGCGATGCATTTTCCGTCTTCGCGGACGAAGCCAGGTTTGCAGTAGCATCCTTCATCCTTGAAGCTGCGATCGCAGAAGAACGGATTCGGGTCTTCACACGTTCCCTCGCAGTCGGCCTCGTTGAACTCTTTCCACTCTTCGTTGACTCCGCACTCTGCAAATCTTGGGAATTAGATCAAGTCGAAGCTCCTGGTCATACGGTGCTTGGCGGGGCACTTGTCGCGGCGATGCACTCGTCGTTGTGGCTCACGAATCCATCGTTACAGAGACATCCGGGATCGTTGCAGAATTTGGTGCACATGAGATCCGGCTGCTGCGCAGTCGCCGTTGCAGGTCGTACCATTCCCAGTATTTGGCGTTGGGACCGCACTGGATCGGACGTGAGCGGCTTCGGGCGCGGGCACTGACTCTGTCGGATGCACTTTCCGTTGCTGCGGACGAATCCGTCTTTGCACTGGCATCCCGAGGTCTTCTGCGCGCTGGTGCAGAAGGGGCTGGGCTGCTCGCAGGTGGCCTCGCAGTGCGCCGCGAAGTACTGTTCGTTGGCTCCGGCATTCTCCCAACTTCGGGCACTCGGTGGGGAAGACGCACTGCGCCACCGCTCCACACCCACGGATAGTCGCAGTAGCATCCGGCCGGCTGACACGAGCTTCGATCGCACCTGGGCAGAGGGTCGGCGCAAGTGGCGTTGCAGGACCCGCAGGTCAGATACTTGCCGTGCGGCCCACAATCTGCAAGATTCGCTCATTCAGAGCGGATGGAGGGCTGGAAGGACTCACCAGGGGTCGCGGCCAACGAGATGGCGACGAAGGCGGAGGCGAGGAGGACGAAGCAGAAGGACTTCATGGTTCCGATGGTTCTGACGCTTGCCGCTCGCCGCCTTTTATACCCATCCGGGGTGACTTTTCGTCCAAAAGTGCACTTTTTGATCGCCAAAAGGACATTTTGCGTTTGTTCAGAGTCGTCTGTTGACGTTCAAATCGGTTTATCGGGGCGGAAGGAGATGCCTTTTTGGTTCCTTTTTTTCTGATTTGAGCCGAAGCGTCGAACGAACAACGTATGCACGAATACGAGGACATGAAGATTTGTTGATCATTTGAAATTATCGATTTGTTTATTGATTAATTAATTATTGAATAATAATGGTTGATTGGTCTCTGATTGCTTATTGATGATTTTGATGACTTCCGGGTTTAGAAGAATTGACCTTTTAGTCAAAATCATCAAAATTGAAATTGATAGCTGTCGTTATCAGTGCGTATCAGTCTGATAGGTTCTTCCCGTTTAGAATGTAATGTTTTCCTCTGATCAGCGATCGGGAAGAACGTCACGATTAGAACTGCTGCTATCTGTATTTTGTCATTTAAGATCAAAAAGATCATTTTAGATCATCGACGGCTTAGAAGTTACATGATGCTCAGAAAATGGCCAGAAACATGGCCGTTATCAAACAACTCCTAAGTTTGATTGCATCGATGAGGAACACGTTTAACGCGGCTGACTGCACGAGAACGTTCCAAGAATTGCGTTGTCGAATTCCGCCATGATTCCACGCCTGAAGAAGGCATTTGCGAAGCGGCCGTCCTTCACCGCTGTAGGAACCGGCCTGAGAAAAATTGCGACTTTAAGGACATAAACTCTGAACTTGTTCCGGACTGAACAAATGTCGTTGAAACAAATGTTGACTTTCCGTTCGAAAATAGGCCGTTATCTTGGGCTTATGACGCTCTTGTCGTCGACCTTTGATCAGTCAAGAGCGATAACGTTGTCCTCCGCAGACGCTACGCACCACTGAAAGTAAAGTCTAGATCTGAAATTGAAATCACTTTTGTTAGAAAAGCCAAGGCCTTTTGAGGCCTACATTTTGGTCACAAACACAATGAAAGTCGAGTGTCAAAGTTATTAGGTTAGGTTGCTGTACGTCTCATAACCGCTTTTCCGGTAACAGTTTTCTTAGTAACCTGCACCTGTTATTTCGGTTAAATCGTGCTCATTGTGTTTGATTCAGCTCTTCAGACAACTCATACCACCACAACTTACAGCAGAAGAACTCAAATCATGGATAATTCTGCAGAAATTACGAGTTGACGCGCGGAGCATATAATCAGCGCTATACGAAGGCGAAGAAACTAGGCTAATAGAAACTAGGCTACCTATGCTAAGTCAAAACTCAGCATAGCTTAGTCGAGCTAAGTTTACGCGCTGTTTTGGCGTGTTTCGTCTTCAGGTCAATCATATTTCGTCTATTCACGTTCCGATCAAAGCAGAAAGAAGATAACACGTCGGCGAACGCTCTTCCGCCACCCGATAAACCGATTTGAACGTCAACAGACGACTCTGAACAAACGCAAAATGTCTTTTTGTCGATCAAAAAGTGCACTTTTGGACGAAAAGTCACCCCCGATGGGTATAAACGGCGGCGAGCGGGAGCGTCAGAACCATCGGAACCATGGAGTCCTTCTGCTTCGTCCTAATCGCCTCCGCCTTCGTCGCCATCTCGTTGGCCGCGACCCCTGGTGAGTCCTTCCAGCCCTCCATCCGCTCTGAATGAGCGAATTTTGCAGATTGTGGGCCGCACGGCAAGTATCTGACCTGCGGGTCCTGCAACGCCACTTGCGCCGACCCTCTGCCCAGGTGCGATCGAAGCTCGTGTCAGCCGGCCGGATGCTACTGCGACTATCCGTGGGTGTGGAGCGGTGGCGAGTGCGTCTTCCCCACCGAGTGCCCGAAGTTGGGAGAATGCGGAGCCAACGAACAGTACTTCGCGGCGCACTGCGAGGCCACCTGCGAGCAGCCCAGCCCCTTCTGCACCAGCGCGCAGAAGACCTCGGGATGCCAGTGCAAAGACGGATTCGTCCGCAGCAACGGAAAGTGCATCCGACAGAGTCAGTGCCCGGCCAAGCCGCTCACTCCGATCCAGTGCGGTCCCAACGCCAAATACTGGGAATGTACGACCTGCAACGGGACTTGCGCACAGCCGGATCTCATGTGCACCAAATTCTGCAACGATCCCGGATGTCTCTGTAACGAAGGATTCGTGAGTCACAACGACGAGTGCATCGCCGCGGACAAGTGCCCAAACGCCCAGAATCGTAAGACCACATAGAAGAAGCGACTTTTAGAGTAAGTTTTGTCATTTCAGAATGCGGAGCCAATGAGGTTCACCTCGGTGACGGCGAAGGCGACTGCGAGCGCACGTGCGAGCATCCTGACGTCGTCGTCTGCCTGAAGCACTTCTTCCCCGAGGGATGCTACTGCAAACCCGGATTCCTCCGCCACGAAGGAAAGTGCATCGCTCGTTCGCAGTGCCCCGCCAAGCACCGTATGGCCAGGAGCTTCGACGTGATCTAATTTCCAAGATTTGCAGAGTGCGGAGCCAACGAAGAGTGGAAAGAGTTCAACGAGCCGACTGCGAGGGAACGTGTGAAGACCCGAATCCGTTCTTCTGCGATCGCAGCTTCAAGGATGAAGGATGCTACTGTAAACCTGGATTCGTCCGCGAAGACGGAAAATGCATCGCGCCGTCGCAGTGCCCGCGAAGAAGGAGGAATGTGGTGCGAACGCCAAGTTCTTGACTTGCGGAACCAGCAACGCGACTTGCCAACAACCGTTCCGAGCTACACGAACACGTGCAACTCGCCGGATGCTACTGTAACTTCGGCTTCGTCAGCTACAAGGGAGCGTGCATCCTGTCGAACGCGTGTCCCGAGAGCACCTGGTCATTGTTTTAATCTATCTGAGCAGAATGAGATAGTTTTGCGAATTGTTCTAATTCTAATAAATTTTGGAACCCTCACGTATTTTAACGTAACTGATCAGAATCATCTGAAAATCCCTATTTTTGGAAGACGCTTGGTCCAAAAATCAAGGCAATTCACATTGCATTTCATGCAAAAGTCAACTTCTCGATCAATGATCGCTGAAACTATCCAACAAACAGGTCTTTTCGGACGCACAGAGTCCAAAGAACGAGTCGCTGTGTCACTTAATGGGAAAACACGAGCGATCGTTGTCACTATCGATTTTGTATTTGCAATGTCGTCGTTCCAAACTGCCTCTGCCGAATCGCTCATCGATGAGAACTTCATTCGCTCCACTTTCCCGCTGATCTCACGCGCGTGTGCCGCAGAAATCGAGGTAACCCGAATTGAGTGTCGCTTGCAGGCCCATGATTTGACGTTCAGACCTACCAACAGGCTCATCAGCAAAAAACCGGCGTTTTGAAGTACGGGGCGCTGTCGTTGACTGTGGGCTCAAGTTTCTGGAGTCTGTGAAAGGAAAATGTGACGTTGAAGCCGCCAATTTCAAGAAATGCTTGACGGTCGAAGGTGGAAATTGTGTTGAAGAGAAGGAAAAGTTTCATTCATGTACTAACCGAGTTTGAAGTTTGATAAAGGGTTTCAATCGTGTTGACATATATACGCAACCAACAGGTTTGAAGACAGCGGCTCAGTGGTCTAGTGGTATGATTCTCGCTTTGGGTGCGAGAGGTCCCGGTTTCGATCACCGGCTGAGCCCAATAATTTTTTAAATTTGTTATTATGTTGTAAACGGGTTTTTAAATCAATTTTTTAAGCTTTTTAACATACAAAAAGTGCTAAAACAATATTACAAAAACAAAAAATACAGGTCCCGCCGAGATTTGAACTCGGGTCGCAGGATTCAGAGTCCTGAGTGCTAACCGCTACACCACGGGACCGCTGAATGCACCGCACTCCCAATGTGCATATGTCTCTGGGTGGTTTGACTCATTTTAAGCGTTTGTAAATTCATTTGCGATAAAGTTGGATTTTTGTGAACAATCAATCGACCTTCCCATCTGGCTGCGCCCGAGGCCGACAGCTGAGCAAACCAAGCTCCACTATTGCTAAATAGCTGCGTCGGAGGTGCTCACGCTCGTGTTTGTCCTCCACAACTCGCCGCTACTATTTGCGTCGGTGAACTCAGCCGGGTGTGAAAGAAACATTTCCAGTGTGATTGAACTGCAACAGGTGAACAAACGCTGCTGAAAGGTATAAAAACGCTGAGGCCGCTTCGGATAAGTCAGATCACTTCCCAGTTCAAGATGGCTTCAAAGCAGTTCTCGCTCGCTCTCCTCTGCTTTGTCTGCGAGCTCTGCGTTATTCGGAACGCACACGCAGAGTCGTTCTGCGCGGACGCTTCGGGAAAACTCCTCCGTCGGCCACTTCGTGTGAAGACATCGCTAGCGCAGGTCTTTGCTCCACGTTCAAGACGATCGGCGCCAACGACAGCAGCCGCGACCCTCGGTGCAATGCTGCCGGCGGCTTCAAGCAGATCGCCGCTTCCTGTCCAAAGACTTGCGGAATGTGTTGCGTTAATCCCGAGTTCACGTGCGAAAACTCAAAAGGTAGGTATACTGTAGCATATTGAGGGCATTTTGCGGAACTGAGATTTTTCAGGAGTTGAGTGCGAAAAGCTTCGTTTCCGTTGCGCGGACACCGATAACTCGTTTATGAAGCAGTTCTGCCCGGCCACCTGCGGTCTCTGCAATGCTCCAGGACGACCTGTATCGGCACCGCTGAACGCCGGCGGCAACAACGGGAGCAACACGTGCGCCGACACTGCAAACAACTGCCGCGAATGGATCGGATTCTGTCGGCGTGTTGACTTTGTCGCAACGCTCAAACTCAACTGCAAAAAGACGTGCGGCTACTGCGGTCGGAACTAAATCGTCGTCTGCAAATGTCAAGAAGCACAAATAGTAAGTCAACAGCGCGTCTCGATCATTTCTAAAAAGTAATTTTCAGCTGCACGCTGTACATACAACATCAAACAATTTCTTCTCTGCCAACCCTGTTTTCAGCTTAGTTTTTAAGAATCGCAACTTTAAGAACTCTTGCGGATTGTGCTACCTTTCAATCGTGTCTATTGACTTTACATTTTGTGGGAATAAACGATCTTCTTACATTTTTTAAAGCAGTGAAGGGGATAACGCCCCGTTGTCCCTTAAGACGTGGGGGAGGTTATCAGTCTACGGCTGAAACGCTCGAAGAGGGCGATGTGCAGGGTCGATCGCTAACTCTCGGTTTATTCGGTGATAATGGATATCTACAGATCAAACACGGAGTGGGACTGGGAATGGAAAGGAGCTCTACTAGTCGCGCTAACGAGTAGGGCCGGCCTCGTTGCTTCGCGCTGGCCGCTTAAGTAGCCTCCGGCTCGCCTGGGCAGGTCGTGGCTACTGTGTGCGGCGCGGCTTGCGTCGCGGTCTTGTCTGGCCGCGGTTCTCTAGGAACTCTTCGCGCCGTTGTACGGTGACCTCTTCCAGCAGCGGTTGGGATTTGTTAGCGCGCCTGGCATCTCTCATCCTGGCCGCTCATGCGCTTCCCGACCGATGACGGATGAGCGCCGCGTGGGCTCACTTATTCGCCGTTCTCCTCGCCTTAGCGGGTACGGTATCTCCGACCTTCACAAAGCTGACATATGTGCGCATTGGCCTAATGTGATATGATTCTCGCTTTTGGTGCGATAGGTCCCGGTTTCGATCACCGACTAAGCCCGAACACAATCTTGCAAAAATTTAAAAAACCCTGGGTCGATCGGTTCGCAGGATTCAGAGTCCAGAGTGCTGAGCGCTACACCACGGGCCCGTTGTATGCAAAATGCCACAATCAGTACATCAGTGTCCTCACCTGTACTCTCAGAAGCATAACATTGATTAAGATCAATCTTCGACCTTCGGCTAATCACCAACTGAGCTCAACGGTTCACAATTCGAGATAATCTTTATATTTAAAAGTACGTTTACCTCATCGACTACGGGCGAAAGGTAGTCGATGAGGTTTTTGGTATTTTTGGTATTCGGAAAGCGAAATCAGTTGTATGTTCTCTGTTCAGCCCCCGCTTTTGTACTTTTGATGACAATCTTTACTGTTAACATTCTTGAATAAATGGAATTCGCATAATAGTCAAACACTTAAAATTGTAAAACTTGGTTTTACCAAAGGAACGCCCTCTTCCTGGGACAACTCTCGGGTGCGATGCACTTTCCGTCTTCGCGGACGAATCCAGGTTTGCAGTAACACCCTTCAGGCTTGAAGTTGCGATTGCAGAAGAACGGAGTCGGGTTTTCACACGTTCCCTCGCAGTCGGCCTCGTTGAACTCTTTCCACTCCTCGTTGGCTCCGCAGTCTAAAGCGCTTACCGATCAGAATGAGAAGGAACCAGGTAACTCTACTGTGCTGGTTGTTATTCGGACATTGAGCCTTGGCGATGCACTCGCCGTTGTGGACGAAGAATCCCTCCAGACAGTAACACCCGGACGAGTAACAGAATCTGGGACATGTCTGCTCGCTCTGCGCGCACGTCAAATTGCAAGTTCCACATTGCGGATAGAATTTGGCGTTGGGACCACATTTGGCAGCCGCAACTGTGGGAAAGGTCCATGCCAGTGAGGTGGCGACGAAGGCGGAGGCGAGGAGGATGAAGCATAAGGACTTCATGGTTCCGATGGTTCTGACGCTCCCGTTCGTCGCCTTTTATACCCATCCGGAGTGACTTTTTGTCCAAAAGCGCACTTTTTGATCGCCAAAAGGACATTTTGCGTTTGTTCAGAGTCGTCTGTTGACGTTCAAATCGGTTTATCGGGTGGCGGAAGAGCGTTCGCCGACGTGTTATCTTCTTTCTGCTTTGATCAGAGGTTGGCTGAATAAACTAAGCATGACATCCATTTACTGATCTTCTTGTTGAAGTTGATTACCGATGCGAAAGGCTCAGCGACACCCAAAATGTTTGATCAGAGACCTTAAACCTTAAATAATCCCTTAAATTCACTTTCACTTCAATTCAGATCAGTAATGTCATGCTTAGTTTATTCAGCTAGAAACTAGGCTCATAACCTAAGCTAAGTCAAAACTCAGCGTGGCTTAGCCGAGCTAAGTTTACGCGCTGTTTTGGCGTGCTTCGCCTTCAGGTCAATCATATTTCGTCTATTCACGTTCCGATCAAAGCAGAAAGAAGATAAAACGTCGGCGAACGCTCTCCAGCCACCCGATAAACCGATTTGAACGTCAATAGACGACTCTGAACAAACGCAAAATGTCTTTTTGTCGATCAAAAAGTGCACTTTTGGACGAAAAGTCACTCCGGATGGGTATAAAAGGCGGCGAGCGCGAGCGTCAGAACCATCGGAACCATGAAGTCCTTCTGCTTCGTCCTCCTCGCCTCCGCCTTCGTCGCCATCTCGTTGGCCGCGACCCCTGGTGAGTCCTTCCAGCCCTCCATCCGCTCTGAATGAGCGAATCTTGCAGATTGTGGGCCTTTCAAGAAAGAATCGTCCTTTCAAGTCTGAGAAGTTGAAAGACAAAAATTCAATCTAAATTTCCAGTACGGCGGATCTGCCGGATACACCTTCAGAGCATTCAGCAAACCATACAATTTAACATTGCAAAATCGCACTTCCTCCACCCGATAAAGCGCTTTGTACGTCAACATGCGACTTTACAAACGAAATATGTCCTTTTGGCCATCGAAAAGTGCACTTTTAGTCACCCCCTCCCCCCGGATGGGTATAAAAGGCGGCGAGCGGGAGCGTCAGAACCATCGGAACCATGAAGTCCTTCTGCTTCATCCTCCTCGCCTCCGCCTTCGTCGCCACCTCACTGGCATGGACCTTTCCCACAGCTGCGGCTGCCAAATGTGGTCCCAACGCCAAGTTCTATCCGCAAGGTGGAACTTGCAACTTGACGTGCGCCCAGACCGATCAGAATTGTCCCAAATTCTGTTACTCGTCCGGTTGCTACTGTTTAGAGGGATTCTTCAGCCACAACGGCGAGTGCATCGCCAAGGCTCAATGTCCGACGAATGGCGAGAACCGTAGGATCAAATTGTCATTCTTGCATGAATTTTGCTCTTTCAGAGTGCCAAACTAACGAAGTTTACCTCAATGACGGCGAAGGCGACTGCGAACGCACCTGCGCCCACCCAGACGTCGTCCCCTGCGTCCCACACATGTTCGAAGCCGGATGCTACTGCATGCCGCCGTTCGTTCGCCACAACGGAAGATGCATTCGCCCTGCTCAGTGCCCGAAGAAGACACTCCTTCCCACGCAAGCCCTCATGCAGTGCGGAGCCAATGCCAAATTCTTGACCTGTGGAGTCTGTAACGGAACCTGCGAGCTGCCCGTCCTCACCTGTGAGAACAAATGCCAAGCTCCTGGATGCTACTGCAATCGTGGCTTCGTCAGTCGTGACGGCGAATGCGTTCTCCCAACTACTTGTCCCAACGGAAAGCCGAGTGGGTATCTTCACACGACTCTGAGGTTATAATATTCGATCGATTTCAGTCTGCGGAAAGAACGAAGATTACGAGGATTGCGGCGACTGCGAGAAGACGTGCGAACACCCTGTGTTTGTCCCAAACTGTCCTCGCATGTGTCAAGAGGGATGTCGCTGCGTTCATCCACTCGTTCGCCACAACGGAAAGTGCATTCAAGCCAAGAACTGTCCTAAAAAGACGGCTTTCCTTTGGTAGAAGGAAAATCCTGTTAGAATTTGTATGTTTTGTATAGTATTTTCAAAAGATGAATTTATTGATTTCTATCTTCTAACCAACATAGGTACATCTCGTGATCTTAAACAGTGCGAAAATATGGTGTACTATACCGGAATTATCGAATTTTAGGTTTTTATTGGCAAAATTGGTCAATTTAGTTTTTTTTCGCTGTTTCGCTGTTTCGCACTTTGTTTTGTAGAGCGTTGCATGACGAAAGCTGAGCTTAGACTGGCTGGCTTGCCGAGAAAACTTGCGGACTTTCCCCTCCAGATGCGCTCTCGGGAAAGTCGTAGAGTTTTGGTCTAAAGAAATGTGGAAATAAGTGGAAAAAAGTGATAACGGCGCAAGTATCACGCTGACAGTACTATGTGCTACAGTACAGATGTGCGGATATCGTCAGGCCCAAACGTCCTGGCGCCTAATGGAGCGTGAATTTACAACCTTTACAACCTGTCTTTTTGAGACTCTCAAGCGTGTTCTATGGATGGATGCTCTAAATAACGCCTTTTAGTGACTTCAACGTCTTGCCCAATTGGCTCCAATTGGCTCCAACCGACCAGACTGGCCGGAATCAGTCATCTAGGCGGCCATAAAAGGTGTGAGTGGTTAGAAAACGCAGAGAGGAACATTAAACGATGGACAGTCTTAAACCACTTTACTCCACGGATTATTCCTCACCGTTTTCGCAAAATAACAACTTGAGAACAAAACTGACACGGTTACAGAGCTCCCATAACACCAAATTTAATGCTTTCTCAAAAATCGATATCTTCTCAGCTTCCTACGACTTCGGCCTTCGCCCTGGAAGCTTCCTGGTCGTTTTTTCGGTTTTTGCCAACTCAGCATCACCGCCGATTTGCAGTTTTGTGCCGTGGATATCTGGTTCGTACCAGGCGCCGTCAGATGCATCAATGTCCACTGGACCAGTGTGACCTAAAGGAGAATACCGTAATCATGGTTATTTTGCATACTATGTCTACCTTTGTCGGAGTGCATAGACTGCGGAGCCACTTTTTCCACGTTCTCCTTCGCCACAGGCAGCGAAGAAGCGTGGACGCTTGGACCGTATTCGTCCGATTTCGATGCGGGAGCCTCACCAGGTGGAAGGACATACTTGCTTTCTGGCATCATCATTATTATCGTTCTCGCGGGACATGGACAGTAGGCCGCATCGCTTCCCGGTATTCCCAAATTGCCAGAATCGCCGGGCGGACCGTCTTTTCCTGGTGGACCTGGTTGACCTGCAGGACCGGGCGGTCCAGCGGGACCCTCAGGTCCTGCTTTACCAGATTCGCCATCAGCACCGGCGTTTCCTGGAGGTCCAGATTCACCGGCTGGGCCTGGTGGTCCAGGTTGGTTCACTATCTTTGATCCTGGTGTTCCAGCTTCTCCTGGTGGTCCTGGCTCGCCGGGTGGTCCTAAAAATTCTTATTAAACACCTCTCCAGATAAGGCTAATAGCGATTACCATCCGGTCCAGGCTCTCCAGGCTCGCCAGGCGTCGAACCAGGGCCTGCTTGACCTGGAGGTCCGTCCATGCCCGGAGGACCAGGTTCGCCCGGTGGTCCCATTGGTCCATCTGGTCCAGCGTCACCCGGTTCACCTGCTGGACACTGGACGCACCCCTCCGTCAGCATCATGATCGGTGCTGGCATAGCCGGCTGACCTGGCTGACCGTCAATTCCCTGAACGCCATCTTCTCCGGGGATTCCATCCTGGCCAGCAGCGCCTGGCGGACCGACTGGACAGTTCTGGGCCTGTTTTGCACATCCTAAATGGATAAATGGCATAAACTCGACTGATGCGGGTTTATATGAGTTACCACATTGTCCTCCTCCACCGCCGCCGCTCTCGTTGCCTCCGCTGTCTTTGACTCCAGCGTCATACTGTCGTCGAACACGAAAGAATGAAAACTCGGACCGAGCACGATTGACGTCGTGAATTGAGTTCCACGCGCCATCGGAATACACTTTGAACTCCTTCATATCGCCCATCACCTCCCAGTAGAGATCATTTATGTCGGAGTACAGTTTACCCGTAACAATAAGACTCGCAATCACCGCAAAGGCGCTCACGGTCATCGTGGCGAGGACCACAACACGCCCTCGGGATCTCATGATTGACCACACGGCGCTGATCGACTGCTGCTGACCGATGTGACCGTTGTGCTCCTTTTATAGTTGCGCGATTTCGGCGAGATCTGGTTTGCGGTCGTAGAAATTGCGTGCGCACTGAGCTGAAGCCGAAAACTGTGAAATTAAGAGTGAAAGTGGTTAATTGCGCGAGATAACAGTGACAAACGCGATCATTTGCTGTTGTTTTGGGCGAAGCGGGGCAATGTGGGTCAGTTGAGCGATGTGGTCGTTTGGTTTTGTGTTCGGAAAGTGAGTTGCGTGCAATTCGTCCTTTGTACACGCATAAAAACAGTTATTTTAATGCTTGTGGGTCTGGAAATGGGTTCAGCTTAACCTTCAGATTGTTT
Source organism: Steinernema feltiae (assembly GCA_007213375.1). Taxonomy (NCBI): domain Eukaryota; kingdom Metazoa; phylum Nematoda; class Chromadorea; order Rhabditida; family Steinernematidae; genus Steinernema; species Steinernema feltiae. Next base: position 157 of record MQUG01001548.1, on the reverse strand, counting down.
ATCAAAGAAAATGCCACAGATGAGTTAATACTGGCGAACAAAAGCAATGAAACAAATTGCTGTTTTGACATCAAAGAAATTCGGCCTTGGCTGCTTGAAGTCAACAATCCCTTCGATGTGAAACATAGCGTGACAAAACGGATTTGACAACTGCAAC
>MQUG01001547.1:0-18479 GCA_007213375.1 Steinernema feltiae | reverse complement strand
TCCATCACAGTCACATCAACCACGGGTGCCCATTCTTCGCCTCTGATCTTCGTTTTTAAACATTATCCATCTTTAATACAAATTAATGGAGAAATTTGAAATAAAAAAACATAACAATGAAAAAATACGATTTTGTGGTGAAATTTTTAACGCAAAAACATTTTATTGTTGCAAGAGAAAGGATTTGACTGAAACAATAAAGACTTGTACGGTATATGCAACGCTAAACTCAATGAGCAAAACTGTTTAAAAATTTAGACGTAAGACTTCTCGCTCGCTGACATCAAACCAGCTTTTACAGCTCGCAAAACGGGCTGAAAATTCCGTTAGGTTGATTGACTTAGATCTTGGATTTTTGGTGAAAATGGTACGTAAAAAATTCTATTTTTGGAAAAACTCAATTTTAGCCGTCCTTCCGAGGTACGGTATCCCTCTGACAACAAATATTGACAAAAAGAACTCAAAAAATCTCCTCTCTCTCATCAAACCCAACAGACACATATTAATAGCCTTCGAAGACGTCACTCGGGTACAATCCTCAAGCCTCTTCCGCCGCCGCCCTCCGCATTTCACACTTGATCGGTTCTTCGAGGCGTGTGCGCGCATCAAGTTCTCCTCGCGCGTCGTGTTGTGGGGTGCGCGCGAGGGCACTCGACCTCGCTCCGTTTTGACGCAAAAAGCTCCGTTTCCGTTCGTCAGGCGCGGCGAAGGCGCCTCGAACGGAACGGATGACGACGCAAACTCCATGCGCTGAGGCGCGCGCAAAAGAAAACAAATAATGAGTGTTGAGGGTAATAATTGCAGGTTACAAGTCGTCTTCTCCAGCGCGCTCCACACTCCACGAGAAGACGACGTCTTTGAGGTGCGACGACGTCTGTTATTAGCGACGCAGCCGCCGCTGCCGTCACTCGCCTGCTTCACAGAAGCCCCGAAGCGTTGACGGAAGGGAAACCGTTTGTTGCGGTCTTGGCGCGTGCGAAAAACAGGGCGAAAACAATAACAACGCTGGAGGAAGTTGAGGGGATTCTGTGGACGTCGGAGAGGGAAGGAAGCGGCGGGAGTGGAGATCCTGATTGGAGTTGTGGTTACAGGGCGATGTGTAAAACAGGCTTAAGCATTAAGCCGTGTGGGATACGGTAGCGGAGTTGTTTGTAGGCTTTTTTTAGGCATTACTGTTAGCCATAGTTGGCACAAAACCGGCGATTTAACGAGATTTTTCCAGATTTGTTCAATTGTTCGGTAGTATGAGACCAGCAAAAACTCAAAACGTCAATATTTAATCAATATTTATCAATTTTTGACTGAATCAACGAAAATTTTAATTGTTAAGCCCTATAATAAATGTTGCTGGCGGAGATAAGGGAATTATATGGACCATGGACTGTTTTGGAGCTTCATTGGAGGTTTCAACAATTGGTGGACCCCGTGGACATGTTATTCTCGGGGTTCCACCGCAAAACAGTCGACGGATTGTTGCCCTATCGTGTTTAATTTTCTAAATTTGAATTTTTCAAAAATTCGAAACTTTACTTCGAAACTTCAAAAATTTAAATTAATTTTGTCAAAAGTTTGGTTTTGAGTTGACTGCTGTCGGGAATGATATTGGGTATACGGTAAGCGCAATTTGCCAACGCGGTATAGTGCAGAAAAACAAAAATTGATGAAAGGAGGAACATGAAGGTGAGCTGTTCGTTGAATCGGGCTATTGAGACGACAAGCAGCATCTAGAAGAGCAAACCACTGATCGGGGCTTAAAACTTCACTCTCCCTTCTCGTTGACCACAATTTCAGTCTTTTCCGATTTACAGCACGGCGTGAAGAGATAAGTTAACCTTCAATTAGACATCAAAATCAGCGAAATCGTTCCAAAACATCATTTGCTGAGATGAAGCGACCAAGCGAGCACCAAGACAGATCAGAGCGGGCGCAGAAAACAAAAACAAAAGCTCCGTTTTGCAGCGCAAAAGCCGAAAGCGGCTGTCGCACTGTAAGTATTACAATAGACGCGTTCTGAGCGGGCGATGAGTGCACGCACGCGACGACCGCATTGGAGAAATGGACCGGCGAGTCCGCAGAACGAACAGTCGACTGTCGCGCCGCTAATCGCTGCGCGCGCGACTCCGCCCACGGAAACGTCTTCTTCTCGAGCGCTGAAAGAGTGGATTTTAGGTCTGTTGCGTAAGTGTCGCTCGATCATTTTTCGTTGATCATTTTTTGCTTTGCGTTGACCAAGCGAAGCGCTTTACAATTGAGACTGTAAGCCGAAACACACAAGGGTAGATTAGAATTTTGCCAGTTTTAAGACCAACATGGCTGAAAAAGAAGATTCTAAAAGTTTGGCTTTTTTGGACGAATTTTCAAGCGCGAATCTCGTCGTTCAATTCCAGTTTTTCCCAAAACGCCAAGCGCTTTACGCGACAACAAAAGAGGGAACCAACCGACCGCGGATTGCGCGGTTCAATTCGAATTGAAATGAAATGACACGACGGGAAATGTTGATCTTCTGATGACTCAAACTTTGCCGCTGCGGCCTGTGACCTTCCGGGTTTGTTTCTGATTCGCTGGGTTTTGGAAAAATTTGTTTAAATTACTTCATATGTGTTGCTTGATTAGAAAACCTCTTCTGTCTCCAATGACTGGTCAATCTGAGTGAAAAACAAAAAAACCGCGTAAATTTCTTTCATTTTAGTCCTCAGCAAAGCGCGCATCGTTGAATTCGGAATCGTCGTTTTCCTCGTCTCTATCTCCGGAAGATAAGATGCAGGCGTACAGTTATCGGAAAATAATTGTCGGTGCAGCTTACATAGGAATCTGTCCGTTGTCGCGTGATTCCGACGTTGTTAGTGTTCTTCGCAACCTTTAATTGATCTTGAAATCATACGATGGTGGCAGTTCAACCGAGAATAAATGAAAACTCCTGATTTTTGGTCAATGTTAGTTGAATTTTCAAAAGTGTTAACTTTTTTAAGGAACGAATTCTTTTGGAATTTCAGCTATTTGATCAGTTGGGTTAATGATATGCCCTAAACTTGGCGCATATTGGTTTTCAAGCGTTATTTCTTGGTAATTATACCAAAAAATTTACAAATGAAAAACGAAATTACATCGACAGAATTGTTTTGTTGGAGCGCAGTTGGTGTAGCTAGCTCTTTAGCAATTAACGTTCATTAATTCACGTTTCTGTTACTGAAATAAAGCTTCACTTGTTTGTTTTCTAAAAGCTTCCAATTTCGATGTCTGTTCAACGATAAGCGGCTTGTTCAGTCGTCGTGACATCAAAAAAATCGTCGTTAGGGGCAATGTTTAGAGCTAGTTTTCAAAATTGATCCAGAAATTTCGAGATTTAAATTATGAGGATTTCAAGATGTTTTGTTACATTTTCGGTTCATTAAAGTGTTGGCGACCGACTGACAACTCTGAATTTCAGTCTGTCCAGCTCTTAATCTAGTTCAAGGAGGACTGGAATTTCAAATTACCGTCTAAGACTAACATTGCCTTATTACAACCAGACAGAGTTTTCCCGTTAATGTCGCTTGCTTTGCTCATTCAGTGTGTTTATCTGACGAACACGGCCAGATCTGATCTGATTTGATCGCAGCTTATCACGATTAAACAATAAAATTAAACAAAAAACGTGAAAATTCGTGTCACACTTGCGCTCCTCAGCTCTCCCGTTCTCCTACCGTAATCCGACCACCCTCATTCCCATAATTCAGGCGAAAAATCCACAAGGCAAACTGCGAAAGGAAGCGCAAAAAGCGGACAAAGTCGAAGTGTCAACGACGTCCCAATTGCGCTAATAAATTAGACGATGACGAGGCGCCAACCAAACGACACACGCGCGCGCGCATAATGACACCAATTGAGAGCAACGAGTGGCCGCCAACTTTCCGCCGTCATAAAACGTGCCTATACGGTAGCTGCTGCCGTTCGCGTTAAAATTCAAACCGAAGATATTTGGTCATTTGGAAAAAACCGCTAATCGAACGCTCAGACGACGCTCGGCGTCTTTGTTTTGCTTGAAGCGCCGCCGCCATGTCGCCGTCGCCAATTAGCATAAGCATACAGAGGAGCGGGCGATCGGGAGGCGAGCAACGGACCGGCCGAGCGCGCTATCACTTGTCGGGGATCTCGCGAGGCGGAAACGACGAGCGGAAGGCGCTTCCGCCGCCGTTTTTCGCTACAAAAGACGCGCAAACTTTTGAATGAAGCAATAACGCCAGAAGCTAGTTGAAGTGAATGGAGCGCGGGAGAGGCGCAGATGATGATGCGTACCGTATTTCTGGCGATTTGAAAGGATTTCGTGGTAAATGGTGGGAACGAGCGGTCGAATTGAATGGACGAGCTGTCGGCACCCGTTTGCGCCGCGAGGAAGAAGAGAAGGCGATGATGGGAATGCGCGAGTTTGATTGATAAAATCTGATCGGAAAAACAGAGTTTTTGGTGTTTGCAAGCCGGTCGTATGGGGACTGAAACCGGAAACGGTGAGGAGGAGATCAAAATTGGCTTTTTGAGTTTTAAATTGATTGTTTCTGCTGTTCTCTGACTTGCGCTTGATTTTTGCTCACATACTTGACATCAGGAATCATGACGTGAGTGTTCTGAGCGAAAGTCAAGAGATTAACGATTCGTAGAGATCAACGATGAAATGAATGCTTTCCAAACAAGAATTTAGGCTAAAATCCAAGCGATTCTGACTCACGACGATATAATACAGATATTTGGCTATAATCTATGTGCCAACAACTATTAAGCTTGATTAGCGCCCCAAAAATTGCCTTTTTGTAATAAATTGCTTAACAGATGTTTTGAAAAATAGCATGCATTGCTTTGCCAATCTCTGTTCGTCTGAATTTCTCGAACCGCTGCGCGCGAGCAATAGCTCATCGACCTCTGTAATAAAAGCGCGGCGTCCATCATCAACTCCGTTCATTCCATGAACATATACTAAAATTGGAACAATACAGAGAAGATTAGCATGGCCCCTGCGCAAGGATGACACGCAAATTCGTGAAGCGTTCCACATTTTTTGCATGAATTGCTGAAACTCGTCGTTTGACGACGACTCTAGTTCTTTCCTCTGTTTGAAATATGATTTCCCGCCATTTTCTTAGCATTTTCTAACAAAATCGCTTGATATTCAAAAAAAACGTAACAACCCGGTACACGAATTCTCTTCTCATCATTGCATAATTCATTCGTTTATTTGCCAACTGGGCCATGCACTCCAACCGCCGTGGATGATGTAGTCGTCCACCAGATATGAAAAGTTGTACTAAATCATCCAAGGTTCTCTGTTTGAAACGTAAAATCACGGCTTCCGCTAAATCTACGTCTGAGAGCTATATTTCAGCTAAAAAAATCCTTTTTTTTCTAATTTTTCACCATTTCCGTGTGTGGTTGTTCCAGATCGCATTCAAAATGGTTTCTTCCCGGCTTGGGTGGTCGTAGCGGTGTCGGCGGAATCGTCGCTTCGTCACTGGAGCGTTACCCGACGTCTTCCAATTGTACCGATGCGCCGAAGCGTATTTTATGATGCGCGGAGGCCGAATGGCGTTATCGGCGGCGGTGATGTCTTCTTCTTCTTCTAGGAGGCCGCCGCGCGTAAAACGAAAATTAAAACGTCGCGCAGCAGCATAATACAAACAGAGCGTTCCGATTTGCGCGCGCGCTGAATGACGGCGGCGATCGAGTTTATTCGCCTAATGGGACGAGTTTACCGTAAGCGTCTTCTTCTATGGGAACGAGCGTACACGGCAGAGCGGCGCTTTTTGCACCTATAGTACAGTATCCCTCTCTTCTAGGCGTGTGTGGGCGAATGAATCAGCGAGCGGGTGACAACAGCCTGCTGGTGACAGTTTCACATTCCCACTTTCACGCTTTGTTGCCGCGCGATTTGCATTTTGGTAAACAAAGCGCGCGAGGTGTGAACGAGGAGTGTTTGGATATCCGTTACAAGTCGCGCTACCGCTAAATGGCGTGTGGGAACGGAAGTGGCAATGGTCAGCGCCCGGGGGTCAGCGATTTTTGCATTGTGAGGTTTTTGAGTTTAGGGAGGCATTTAGAACGCGTTTATTGAATATTTTGAGCTCAAAAATGAAACGTTTCACAGAGTTTCTTATCACAAACACTCGGAGGTTAAGACCACCTGTCGCAGAGTAGTGTCTGGAGGCGTAGAGACGATACAATTCGAATTATTTAGCAACAACACAAGCAACCGTTGGTTAATGTCTATGTATGACGCTGAAAGTGAATAGACAACATTTTGTCATCAAATCTCTTAGCAGACACTTTACTGCCGGTCGCTCACAATTTCGATGCTAATTCCTAGTGATAAGATACGAAAACGCTTACATAATTGCATCGTCATCATTCAGTAAATCAACTTGCCTGCTACTGAAATCTTTCGGAATCCTTGAAACTATCTGACGTTGCTTAAGAGTAGCGAACAACCGACATTGTGGCTCGTTTCTTTGGTCCAATCATATCTCCAAATGAGCAACTCCCAAAATGCGCTCGAAGAAGGCGATCGTCATGTCACGACAGAAGATCCTTTTGGAAGGTTTAGCGAGGACGTATTCCTTCAACGGCTGCCTGCATCTCCGTTGACCATCCTTCGCTGTGCAGCTGAATGGCCGCAAGATCGTCGCTGTGTTGCCAAAACAGGGCAACAAGGAGCTGATGATCTCTTCAATATCCTCAGCCGATGCCGCTTGGTGCGAGATAAACAAATTGAAGCAATACGTAAGCTTACTAACCCGAAGGTGCGTTCTGTCAAGTTTCCAAACGTCGGAAATTTCCAGATTTGGCTGCAAAAAATTAGTTATTGACAGAAATCGTCTCAACGAGTTGCCAAATCCGAAAGACAGACTAATTAGTATTGATGCCTGAAGTTCGTTTAGAAATAAAAGGATGTTTTGATTGGAGTCGTTGCTGCAGCGCTCATCACCTCTGACTGTCGCCAGATTCCAAAGCAAACGCTGATAGACTCATTATTTTGGATCAAAATGGATCAAAAAGCAATGTGAGCAAAGAACCGCGTTTGCGCATGAAATTTCCACTGGCACGAAAGGAAGCTGTTGTATTTTTTACTATTGGTGCGTCGATGTGCTGTCATTGGGCCCTTGAGCAGTCTAGAATTCCTCAATTTGATTCAAACAATTGTATAGATTCGGAAAAATCGTCTAGTATGGACGGAGAATATTACTGTATACCACGAGCAATTGCGAACAACCAAATTATACAGTAATATTCAGACACTCAAAAGTGACGCTTATTTTATCTTTTTTGATCTGTGAAACTCACGCATTTTCCGTGATTCACTGTTTATGTCGTGTATTTTTGACCTTCACTGTCTGTGCTGCCCTATCCGCCCAGCGATGGTCACTGTACCGCTCGCTTACTGCGAGGCCGTCGCCGCTCATGTTAGACGTTTGTCCTTTGGCCGCTTTTCTTCTTGCCAACCGCCGATCCCCTAAATCGTGAATATGTCAATGTGTGTAGCCAAAACAGCGATTTTAATATCTATTCTACTAAAATCGTTGTTTCGACCACACATCTTAATTTACTCGGTTTGATATATCGCTTCGGGACCACTGATATTCATCAAACGGCTCAACGACTGCCTGTTTTTGTTCATCGCTCGCTCTCCGACTTCGCCGAACTTTGCATTTTTTTCTCGTTTTTTGAACTTTTCGATAGTGACTTGTTTTTCTCATTGCAGTCGGGTAAACGCGTGTGTTCGTCAAAGCGGCGCAAAGATGACTGTTAGCGACAATGGCGTGCAATGGTTCTACAAAACTCCCAACGGCGAAGAACACGGTTTGTTTCGCTCAATGAAAAAACTGAAAAGAGACGAAAGAACCGATTCTAGGTCCGTTCACTTCTCAGGACATGATGAACTGGTTGGAGGGCGGTTACTTCCAGGATAAACTGCTGATTAGAACACAGAACGACAACGAGTTCCACTCGCTCATCGATTACTCTACTGCGATCGGCAATGTAAGTTTTATAGTTTAATTTTGGCCTATTTGTCTCAGAAAACCGTGTGAGCAATCGAGACTGTTTGAGCAATACGCTATGGATGACATCACATCACAGAAAGTTGATTCTATAGCTGTTCAGACGCCTGTTGATACGTTCCTGATTGTGAAAGAGCAAATTGAGATTAACAATCAACAGAGTATCACAATAAAGTTCTAATCAATAGATTTTGGGGTTTTTGCTCCTGTCTTGCCACAAACAGACTTGTAGGTACAAGTACAGAAGAACTAGACTAAATTATTTCAATATTCAATGCGTAATGTTCATGTTTTCAGTGTCCATTTCTGACTGACGTAGTCTCATTCAACAGCGCCGCTTACGATCAACGAGCGGCGGAGGATGAAACCTCGTATCACAACGGTCAAAACGCGTATCCCACTCATTACCCGGAGTCCTCCTCCTCATCGCACGAGATGATCGACCAGCACCAGCAACAACACAACTGGATGCAAATGGCAATGGAGGCGATGCGCATTCCTAACCAGCCTCCTCCTTCTGCCGCAAACATGGTAACAACAGCAGCTGCTGCTCCAATGATGTTCAAGCCCGGACCTCCCGCTTCCTACCATCATCCTCATCCCGCCTCAGGCGTCTACCCTCCGCTTATGCATCCGCATCCGTCCAACGCCACTCCTGCTCCGTTCGGAATGCCGCTGCTACCCCAGCACGGCCCGAGTCAGATTGCAGTCTCATCCTCGTATCTTGAGCGTCGTTCTCGACCGCCAAGTGTTCCTGGTGCCGGCGGTTTCTTGCTCCATCAGCATGGAGATGCGGCGATGATGAATGGAGATCCTATAACCGACGACAGCAGAGATCAGGTATGTCTATGGAAGCATTAGTGTCTAAAACTAAAGATGAACCCCGACACTTTCTTCGCTATTCACACTGCAATCGATATATTCTCAATGACCATTTTCTTTTCACACATTGAATAGCAAAACATGATTGCTTTCTAAAAGAACAAAAAATCTTGATCTTTTTTACCAATTACGGCAAAAGCAGACTTAAAAAAGCGTTACATTGCGTTACATTGAAATTAAGCATAGATTATTGTGCACGCAATGTGATTTTGGTCAGCAAGAGTCTCATTAATGCACATTACTGGAAGAACCGGAGACATTTAGTCTACAATAGTGCAATTTGCAGATTCACATACAACTGACAAAAAAATGATTTTCAGACTCCTCCCTCGCCTACAACTCCAAAAACCTACTCGAAGGGCACATCGACAGTGAAACGGTCGACGAGGGATTTCGGCACGGATCCAATCTTGTTCCACGGGCGCGATGCGGGCTGCCAAACGGGTCCACTTCAGGTTTGTTGTTGAAGATGAGTGAGCACATCTGCATTGAACACATTTAGGTATCTTCTGATGAGGCCGCGAAGCTTCTCTCGAAACTATTCGGTCAACGAGTGAATGTTTCGGCAAAGGGCGGCGGAAGAGCAAATAGGTGTGACCGCGCAAATTCTTACAAACACTGTTGGTAATGTCCTCACGAAATCTCCCTATACCATCTATTATTCAAAACCGTTTGCAACGAAAAGTGCACGTTGATGTGTGAATTTCATGTTATGCCCTGCTCGGCTATTGTAATAAACAGTCTAAATCAAAGCGGCGAATGACTCTATGACGGTGCGCCGTTTTGCTCAATCGAAATCCTGAGGAAAATGACAATTCAGTCTTATCGATCGCTGTGGGAGAGCCTAGAGTGAAGACGGCATCGGAAAGCATGTTTCTTCTCTGTTCGTCTAAATAACCAGAGAAGGATGGTCACTTTTATGGCGTCATTGAAGCGCATAAAGTCCTGCGTGAAACTCAAAATCAAGCGTTCTCGTTTGATTGTCAGACAGTCAAAAGATGCCATTTGTGGTATACGAAACTTGTTGATCCAAATAACAATGACAACAGATTAGGTCATGACTGAGAAGCCTGACGTGTGGTCTGAGGTCTCGGGTCTGTTATATAATGTTTTAAATATCTTCTCATTTTGTTTTGGACACTTTAACCACACTTCAATCGTGAGAACCGATGCTATCTCAAATTGTCTGATGATTTCAGCCGAGTGCTATCTGTAGCGAGAAATTGACGCATTTCAAACTCAACATTGACGCTTTAAATCTGCGAAAATCACGCATTGGATGTGAGTCGCTGATTCCATTTGTGCCGTGTCCACTCTGTGTGCTTCACTACTCCGCTCAACAATGGACTCTGTGACGCCCGTATTCTGCTACTCCGTTGCCGCCACTATGCGGCGACCGCTCCTTGGTATCTATCCTGACTTATTGCGGCTACGATCTCTGAAATGGCGAAACGCGCTTGAGAAGGAGCAACGCGAGCAGATCCGCCTCAAAGTCCAGCTTTCATCGTTGCAAGATTCAAAATGGCGATGTAGATTCATTGATGAATTCGAAAAATTTGATTTTCTTACCGCAGAGCAAGTCGAGAAGCTGCCCTGGGAAAAAGTGCGCATCGTCAACTTTGCATTTTATGGCGTGCGGCCAATAGACATTGACTTGGTTGGTACTAGCGGGGAGATTGCGATCAAAGAAGTCGAAGAGATCATCAAACGCACCCGCGGTTGTCTTCACGACGCAGTTATTCACCTTCCAATTGCGGCTCCTGAAGCGATAGAGCGGTTGCTGCCCTATTGGATAGGGATGCGCTCAATCAACGAGGTGAAATTTGATGTACTCCGCATGGAGTACGAGGATTTTATGCTCGATCAGTTGAAATCGGAGAATTTGGAGTATCTTGACATTCAAGGCAAAGATGGACCGCCGAGCTGCAGAAGGCGACGGTGGAGTACGCGATGAGAAACCACTATCAGAAGATCCACTCTCCTGTGATGGAATGCAACAAGGCTCGGAATTATGTCTGCTTCACTGAGGCTGACCGGTTGAACGAGGAATTCCTGAAAACCCTCCTAGCTTCGGGTGCTTCTCTCCACATCAGAGTGGAAGGCACCAGATGGTCTGCAGAGCTGCCGGCCGTCATTGAGGCGCACGCCCTAACAAAACCCTTCAAGAAGATCGAGTGTCCGAACATGGATTTTACCATGCTGTTCTTTGAGCGCCTTTTTGAGGAGGTGCGCGTTGAAACCGACGAGACGATGTGTTTCATTGGAAAGTTCTTTGCGAAGATGGCAAATCTAACGAATTTCAAGAAAAATCAGCAAATCGTAGTTGAAAAACTCAAAATCGAGTGGATGCGCGAGGATCTAGTGAAGGTTACAGTCAGAAGTGTATACTCGGACGGACTGCTGGTGATTCAGTTTGAGAAGTTGGAGTGATTGCTAATTATGAAACCATTGAAACGCTAATCGCTCGCTAATTACGAAACCATTTCGGTGTACCACCCTCTATGTTCAAATATACGCTTCTTTCGAAAAGAATAGTAACCGTTGCGCCATTAACTTCAACAATAAACTCACCGCTGGTTGTTCTGCTTCACGAGAAAGGCTGGAAATGGCATTTCCTGTTCATAACGGGGAAAACTGTCTGATTTGGTGCCGTTCCTACAAATTCTTACATTCAACAGTCCGATCGGTGGTAATTCTGTTTTCACTACCGCGCATTCCCTCTTTCGCTATATTCGCCTTGAAACAGGAAACAATGTCTTCAGATTCAGTGTCGTTGAATTCTTCGCAGAATTCTTGCATTATTGTAGTCCCTTTTGACCTAACTTTTTTCATTGGTGGTTCCTGTGAAGTGCGCGTCGTCGTTTCCGATTGGTCATTTGTCGATTGGGTGACTGAACGCTTCACTTTTTGATTTTTTTGCGCCTTTGTCTCTCTGGTGATGTCTTCCTTGTCGTATTTTTCGAAAATACTGTCTTCCACTCGTCTTTTGTCTGGGGAAATTCACCGGAGTTCAGCTGATTTAGGATTTGACTGCGGCGTTCAGATCGTCTTTCCTCGGTAGCTAATTCACCGGCATTCGGGTTTCTGGGCCGATTCCTGTCTGCCGCGTGTCGCTTGAGTGGGAGCCAAACATCACGAGACATGGCGGTGAGAGGACCTCCTATTTTTTCCATTTTTGCTTGAACAGGAATCACGAAATTGCGGATTGTCTCGATCGTAAACCCCGTGATGATGGGGTGCACACTGCTCCAAGCAGTGGATTCTTTGGAAGACGAGGACTTTCGTGGTCGAAAAGCATTCCACAATTCGGCGCATTTTTCTGAGTATCGAATCATGTCTTCGTCGATCAATTCCTCAGTTCCCACCAGGTGCGTTATGAAGAGCTGCTCCCAGATCTCTCCTACGGTCCATTTCCTTTGCTTGAGGTGTTTTCGAATGATTGCGGCAACTTCGGTGACGTGATCCTCGTTTACTCTCCTAGCCACTTTTGTGCTCTAATGTCGAAGGTAGTTTCGGATTCTTCAAGAGCGGCGGCGTTTTGGTCCATTTTGATGTTCAGCGGTGATATCAGCGGCGATGTGAACTATGTTCCTTTGCTTTTGTTGCGGATAAACAGTTTTTTGTGTTTGATTGAGGCATCGAGCAGTGTGATTACTGTGAAACTTTATCAATTTTGCATTTTCGGATGCGCCTCCCTCCGGGATTACGTTAGGTCAACGAATGATTCCAAACGCAGCGATAACTGAATGCGGACTCATCAGAAGTTTTGTTACCTGTGCTTTTCGAATGATGTTTTGGCACAAATAATCGAACCCCTTGGTGACCATCTTGCAGTCTCAGAGTTCTCTGCAGAGCTCTAAGACCTCTAACGTTTTACGACTCCGTCCCCACCATCTTCAATTGGAACATCGAACGCATGTTTTAGAGCGGGTGAAAGGACATACATGTCAGGTGTCTCGTTTTCAATGGAGCTGTTGGAAGGCATAGCACCCTAAGCTAGGCTTGATGAGTGCGACGATAGTACCTCTGTGGACGGACAGTAAGCTATGGACTCCCTTCCGTTTGTCTTCTACGATTCCGTCGCCACCGGCACAAAGGTCTCACAAGGCGTCCGACCGTTTAGTCAATTTGGCACCTCGCACAATGGGATCTTTGTAACGATAGCGTTGAACGGTCGGGAACGGTAGCGTTGCATATGTCGTTGCATCAAAGCTATGCGGGATGAAAAGTATTTATTTTTGGTAAAGCGCGCCAAAAGAGCGCAAAACAGCGGACAGACAGGGTGGGGCGACGCGACTGTGCGTTGCTCGTGGCCACGGCGTCTTCCTCCTCTGTTGATGCTCAGTCGTGACAATCGCCATTTGCGCCATTCTTTGTTTCGCGTTGCACATTGCTATCTTATGGTGGCGTGTATCCAGCTCTCGGACGTGCTGTTCCATCATAGTTCCAACAAGTTATCGTCTTATTTCAGTAATTAAACCGTTTCTTTGGCAGTCGATAACCACTGAGAACCGACTTCAAATTTAGGTAAGTTATTGTTAGATTTGCTTAAAACGAATCTTAAAAATAATTGGTTTTGTGTTTTTCTTTCTCTTTTCTTCTGCAATCCGACTATTTTGAAATGTCACCGTCAGTATTGTCAATGTCACAGTATTAACAGACACATCATATAGCCGCACATTGCTATGCTATGGCAGAAAATGGACTCTTTTTTTGCGGACGAGCCGTGTTTTATTAATCCAAGTCAATAAGGTGAATGTAGCACTGCCAGTCGATCAAAGAGCTGATAGTGTACGTGACGATTGCCCGGCCGATTTCATCATTATTCATCATTACAGATGAGAGGGAGAGAGGAGTTAGAAGGTGAATCATTGCGATTCGCGACAAAATGCAGCACACTAGTAGCTAATGCTTTAAATCGGAAATTGTGGCATCAGCATTGCATTGCACGGAGTTTCCATTAATGTGCTGTAATTGCAGCAATTCACTAAGTTTCGGTCAATCTTGGTTGAAACTGACATTAGCAGAGACAACTTTACGCGCCTCTCCTTCAATTTGACGGTATGATTTTGCAGTAATTTTGCAGTAAACTCTCGATGATTAGATTAACAAAGGATCATGTTTCAATTTACCATATTCATGTTATATTCACGTAAATTTCAGATAGACGACCTTATGCCGGAATTTGTTCAAAAAGTTCTCCGCAACTGGATTTTTAGGCTATTTGAGGCTATTTCCACCGCGGCAGAGCTGCCGCGGTGGAAATAGGAAATGTTTGAGAATCGAACGTCTCCAGAGAATTGTTAGCTACTGGATGTCGATGGATCAACCGTGGAATCACGCCGTCATTGCAATGCCTAGTGACATTAACATGGATGACCAGATCAGCCGCTGGCATTTCGCCACTTCACATGGCCAATTTGGGATTTCAATCGAATGGAATCATTACAGCTACCGTCTTACAATGCTATTGTCTCTCGTTCCACCGGGGTCGCACTGGCCCAACTCCACCAAATTCTCATGTTTCCCGCTAATTTGCACTTAGTCTGATGCACCGCGCAGTATCCTGTTTGGAATATGATTTTATTTATGTGTTTTTTAAATATCGATTTTCAGATTTTGAGAACAACGGCGACCTCGCCAATAATGCACGACCTGGAGAATGAGCTGAAGGTTTTTGTTTGTCGTCCAAATTTTGAATATCTCTTGCTATTGTGGCAGGGGCGGAGCCCCGCCTCGGGAAATAGGGCGCGATCCCCCTAGGGGGAGCGCTCAAAAATTGACCACCAACAAACCGACCCTCAACGACGACCCATCGACCATCCGCTACCACCCGGAAAACCGTTTTGACTACTCGAAAGCTCGCGTCGACGACAACCCAACCGACTTGCACCACCCAAAACCAACCCAAGAACCAACTTCCACCACGGCCACCCACAACGGCAGATTCCCAAGGACCGCCATCAACGTCAAGGCAACGCAACCGACCGAGGACGAAGTACTGTACTTGATATTTGCTCGCGAATAAAGACTCTTCTCAAGAGGCTCTGAGCCTAAAGGGAACCCCTCCGGGGAGGACGTGCAACCGAGATAGAACTCGTAGGCCTTAATGGCCGTTGTGCTCCGGCATAACACTATGTTTCTGGATGACGATGACGAATAAACCCCTTGAGATGACTAAAGTTGCTTCGCCCGTTCACAAGCGCGAGGAACTTCCGAGGATCTTCTTTTCCCGTACGAACACTTTTACCAATAAATTACATCTAAGCCTAAGCTTAGGCTTAGCAAACTTCATAATTCCGGTCTAATTAAATTTTATTTGTGTTTTTCCCGTGACCGCATACTACTGACGTCCAAAGAGAACCCAACAGAACGTTTCTCACTTGCGGCTCACGATCTTCTCCGTGCTCGTTTTATGATTTTTGAAAGCAAAGCATCATGTATTTGCAGGCCGACGCTCGTTTAATTGGGTTAACAATCACAAAATGCTCTTTATTTCACGGTTATATGACGACCTAATTGGATTTTACAATTTTACGTTTTTGAAGACATTATAGGAGACGCTGCACTCGCCTTGGATCTTCTTCCTGCTGTGCAGAAGCACAAAATAGAAAAAACAACCAACTACAATTGCAAGGAAACTCAGGGTAATAATGATTAGTGGCTGGAACCAGCGATTGTCCTTCTGCAAGGCTGCACGTTCCTCTTTGATCAAATCCAGCAGAAGGGCAGCATATTGTTCTGTCGCATTCGGTTGCTTCCAGAAGCTCTTGTCGCTCGGCTCCACTCCCAAAGAGACGTTGTGAAAGAGTTCAATTGCGTATTGAGCTGAAATCACCGAAGTTAGTCAATATTGCGTAAACGCCGGTCGTGTGTGTCTTACTAATCTGAGGAAGAAGCTCAGGAAAAAGGGTTGACCCAGGAATATGAGGGTAGACAGTTTCAACTGCCGTCAGCGGGTTGTGGAACGCCTCCTTTCCCAGGAGCGTTTGCATCGCTTGTTCTTCTTCCACGTGTGCGCAATAGATGATCATTTGAGGTAGACTATTAATCTTTATAAACGCTGAAGCGCGCGCAATCCGCGCCTTTATTTAACTCTCATTGTAATCAACCATCTTGAAAACATTGAATTTTGAATTCTCAACTGCAGCGCACGAAAATTGCAAGCACATCACGACGGTTTTCATATTCGCAGTCGACAGCTTATCATCGCTCTTTCGAAAATTGACATAATTTCCATTTCATTCCACGTTGATCTGTTACTTAACTTTACTTCTTGCCAACAAACAACAGCTTCATCGCATAATGAGACACCTGACGTCTATCCTCATTGCAACGTTTGAAAGACGTGCGCGTGATGGCTCATTGGCAGTGCGTTTGTCTGTTGTGCGCGGTGTCTGAGTTCGATGCCCGGTGGCGTCGTCTCTTTTGTGTTGCATTTCTGAACGACCGGTCGTTTCAACGTCTCGAATGACTCCGGTGCGGACGGAAAACACACACACACACACACACACAAACATACCCGTCAGTTTGCGCTTTATTATAGAGGGGGATCTGGAACATCCAGTTCACTAGCCTAGTCTTGAAGTCATAAAGGACAAATTCTCGCGAAACGTACGAGTCGTTCTTGAAGATCACATTTGTTGTCTGAACACTCAATCTGGATTTATTAGTAAAAGTAGGTGCATTTTACGTTTGGACATCCTGGAACTGCGAGCACTGGGCCGTGAATAGTTCCAACCTTCTTCCATTCGCTTATCAAAAGATCGAATTTTGCGTAGGTCTCCGAGCGAAGCGATTCGACGGTCACGTTGTCTCCAATCCTTCGGGTTTTTGTGATGTTTCTAGTTATCGAAAGAAGGTCTTTCATTATTTTTCCAGCGGAATCAATCAGATCTTGGCGCTGGAACACGTCGTAGTCGCAGCGAGCTGGGTCTGCAAATCAGAAGATTTATTCCAAATACGTCTAATAAGCCAAGAGTTGCACCAATTTGATGATTTTCTGACTTACATTTGTTAATCGCACACCACTGATATTCGATGTAATTGTAAAACTCCTCCCTGCCAGCGCATTTCTCCTTCAACTCGAACTGTCGGGGGATCTAAACTGTTTTCTTTCCACGAGCACTCGGACCGTCAACTCTGCTCACCTCTCCGCATTCCTCCGCCGCATCGCTCATCAACTTTTCTTTGCGTTCACATCGTTTGCTAACATTTCTATTCCCCAAGATCAACTCTCCGGAAAAAGCGGCAATTTTGGCGGAGAAGCATTGGTGTCCGTGAGCGGTGGATGAAAGGAACGAAGAAGCAAAGATTAGACAGAGGATTAGAGAGAGGTGAGTCGCCATCACTGGCCACATCAACACACGAATGGGGGAAAACTCGTTGACTATGCTTTGACACTCTTCTTAGCACTTTTGGTTGAGTTACATGGCACCTCATCAAGTCACTCCGATGAAACGCTAGCACTGGATCAAAACAAACCGTTTAGTCAATTTGAAATCATGACACCTCACACAAATGGAATTTTTGTAACCTTTGGGAACGGTAGCGTTGTATCCGGCCACGTCCGTTATTTGCAGAGACAAATCGCTTAAAGATTAAATGTTAAATGTTCTAAAGCACAAATTAAGCTGTTAAACTGTTTTTACAAGTAGATTTGAAGGCATCGCTATTTCATGCTTTTTGGCATCGATTTTTGAGTGATTTTTGGCATAAATGCGACGATAGTACCTCTGTGGACGGACAGTAAGCTATGGACTCCCTTCCGTTTGTCTTCTACGATTCCGTCGCCGCCGGTACAAAGGTCTCACAAGGCGTCTACCCACAATGTCCCAAATGGAGAGAAGCCTTCGAGAAGCAGATCGTTCTACGCGTATCTTTTGAAGTCGACGCCGCTGGGAAGTGGTTTCCTTCAATTCGTGATCTCTCGGGATCATTTTTGGAAATTGCCGACGTTCGAAAACTTGGCCGAAGGCATCTCCGGATCGGTGATCTTACGTTTTCAGGAACTGGGCTAAGAGTAAATAACGCGGCATCTGCAGAGGAGATCGAAGAGATCATCAAGTTCCTGTTGCCCTGTTTCGGAAATACAACTATCACACTCTCATACTTGCCAACGATGAACGCGATGAAACGCTTCCTTCCCGCCCTCCAGAATTTGAGGTCATTTTCGGAAATCCGGGTATTCTCTCTGTGCGCAGAATACGAGGATTTTCTAAAAATTCAACTCAAATCGGACGAATTGCAGGAAAGTTGGCGTATACGGCAGAGATTCGTCGGCTGATTTGCTCCGCGAGCTAGGAAACTACGCACTGACTAAGAATTTCAAATCGATTTCTTGCCCTGAACTACAATACTATCGAGATTCACCAACAAGAAGGAGCATTTTCCTAAACAAAGCTAGCGGCGAAGTCGAAGAATTCTTGCAAAATCAGCTAAAAATGCGCGACGATCTGGCGGCGATTCATCTGAGCGGAGAGGGATGGTCGACGGAGATAAAAGAAGCCGCGGAGGAATACGCGCGTTTCATAGAGGAGAGGCCCTACATATTGTCTTAATGATACGATACGCTGT
>MQUG01001545.1:0-11788 GCA_007213375.1 Steinernema feltiae | reverse complement strand
TGCTGCGGAAATCAAGGCTGACAAAGATGGAAATTGGCGCATTGTCATGAAATCTCGTTCACAGGCTCCTAGGACAAATGCTCCGGAAACTGAGGTCGGCCAAAACAATTTGCGCAGTAATGATGTGCGCCGGGACCTGGCAAGAAAATACGTTGCTCCGGGATCCGGTAAGAAGTACGCTCCCCCCCGGATCCGGAAAACTGTATGAAGCGATGCGCGCCTTGGAGTGGAGCGAATCCACATGTATTTCGATTTGAGGAGAGAGCACAGATTCTTTCCCGACAGTATCTGAGGCTGCAAGAACAAACATCGTCGGCACGACTCGCATTGCCGTCGCGAAGGGTGCGGTGAGATGATATTTTCTAATTCGGAGCTTCATTTGGTTCGCGGAAATTGAGGTCAGGCGGCAAGTTCTCCGATGTGTACCTACTTCCTCTCTTTCTCGCGCGTCGATCTCGCCCATCCCTTGACTTTCCCGATGCGACTTCCCCGATTCCGCCGTAGTCTCGACTCGACTCTTTGCTCCTCAAATGGCTCGTCACGTTCGTGTGGCCGAAGAATTCGTTCATTCTCTTCCTCGGCCTGCAGCTCCACGTGTTCCTCTCTTCCACATTCCTCCTCTCGTCTCCTTAACCACTAACAAGTCCGCTCACGTTATCACCGACAATTCCTCCATTTTTATCGTACTCCGTAAACGCCGCGGCGCACCGATTGCGCTGACGACAGAATTCACTTGCAGCTGGATTTGAACTGCTTCCTGCACCCGCCAGATGTGCGAATGATTTCAAGTGCAAAATCAGCGCACGAACAACGCAAACGCGAACGCGTGATCCAATAAGCGCATACAACCGAAGCGAACGTTTCCGCGTTTATGAAGTAAACGCCGCGGCGCACCGACTGCGCTGACGACGAAATTCATATTTCCGCTTGTTTTCCGACCTGCGTTGTTCCTTTGCTATTCTCCAAATTGATGGAATAGAGAAAATCGTCAAATATCATTGCGCAGCGCCGTCTCTGCGCCCATCCAAGGCGTATCGTAGAGAGAGACCGCGCGCCCGATTTCGAATGCAAAATTAGCGCAAACGCGAGTTGAACCGGAACACTCTTTAATCGCAATTTTCGACGCCTTTAACCATGAATCTAACCGTAATATAGTTACGTTAGTCGCCAATCTATCCAGTTTTGCGGTTAAATGCCACAGCTGTGCTCTAACAAGTAAGTTACGCCTCGTTAAGCAACCGAAAAAACCGAATTTCCGTACATAAAAGCCTCTCTGACCTTGCGCGACTCACCCGAGCGCACATAGTGCGCCCTTTGCCAACATGTAAACAACTCAAAAGCCTAAAAATCCACTCGTCACATCTGCTTCGTTATTTCAATTATCGGGGCAATTCTGTTTACAAACTCCGTCTGGCGCGCATTATTCAATATTCAATAACAAGCGACCTATTGTTTGCCTGCCGCTTCTACGGGCTAGTGCAACTCAAAGGTTCTCACAGCGTAATTGACGAGAGGTGCGCTTATTACATTTGCGATGTTGAAAAAACGGCTCTCCTGTTTGCCAGCGTGGTTCTTTGGAGTGCGGATAGGTGCCCTTGTGACTTTGACGCCCGAACCGTCGCCGGGGACTAATGTACTGAGAATGTCTTTCTCAGGCGAGGTTCGCATTTCGAGGCAAATGCGAAATGATCAACTTCAATTCGTGCGCGTCAAAAATGGCGCGTTCGTTAGCGAGCGCAAAGTGGGTATTGCACGATTTGTATTGCAGTTTCGGAGTATGTCGTGTCATAGGCGCTTTAGTCATCAAAATTTTGTTGTTTGAGCTCTCGTTCGCGAGAATCACCCTTTGCTGGCGTGTATTTTATGACCAAAAGTGAATTTTGAGCGATTTGATAACGTGGAGAAAGTTGTTACTCACAATTTGAACCGAATTAGCAGATGTTCAAGTGCATGTGAGTTCAAAATACGTTATCAAAGCTAATTTTTGCGATAGAGACGCAGAAAACCACCAAGTACGAATCAGACGTGTTTGGTAGCGTATAAACAAGCTATGTTTTGAGCCCAGAATTGGCCAACGCAATAATAGAACGTCCTTGGCTACAAAATCAGCCATTTGAGTTCCCCTACCCTTCTACTTCATCGCTTTGTTCCAATGGATCTGAACCTACGGCAACTAATCGTTTCGGGTGCATGAGAGCCCAAACTTCACCCCGTGACCACGCACTTGTAGCTGATTGTGCGACGAAACGCCTAGTGCGCCTGACGGAATTGTATTCGCTGCCGCATCACACTCGTTCGCTCTCTCTGTCAGCTGCGCGTTTTGTCCAAAGGTGAGCAAGCCAGCTAGCGAACCTTATTTTCAAAAATCTAAAATTCCCGTTATTGTGAGTGCAAAATGACGCTCTGCGCGAATGCAGACTTGAAAACAAGGGGAGTGTTTTCGGTGGAACGCTCAAATCGAATCAGTCCATGACGCTAACGAAACCACTCTACTGTGGTGACTGTCAAGTGTGCAGACGTGTCTGGGAGAATTCCCAGAGCTTCGTTTGTTAGTGTTCAACCGATGCCTGGGTGTGTGTTAGAGATTAGTTGATCAAAGGCTGAAAAGTTTGAATAGAGATTGGCTGCTGTGCACGTCAGATGATGAAAACTTTAGGTTTTGTGATAATTGCAGCCTATGGGCATCGCGATTAGTGAAGACATGATTGAAACTGGCTATTTGTGAGTATTTCGCGCGATTCGTAGGAAGGAAGACGATTCAATCCGACTAAATTCTTAATTAAAAGTCAGAAATTCAGAGGAATGACCTTGTTGTTACTAGAGTTCTCATTTTCTGCAACAATGACCCTTCCCGCCAAGTTCAACACGTGCATAGGAGCTTAGGGTGCTCGTTTTTGGGAGTCGGTGACCAGGATTCGCTAGTTACATGATTACTGTGGATGGCGGGCATTGCATGACTACACAAACTTGGCCCTGATGTCAGATGATGAAAATTTCGTGTTCCATAATAATTGTCCGAGCAACGCGATTGCGCTAGTGCCGTGGAGTGATGATTAAAGCTCGTCATTCCTCAATGAAAACATCGCGTGATACTCGGGAGTCAGAGAAGCGAAAAACGCCCAATTCAGACTCAATTCTGGAAGCTTCGCGATCAAATTCAGTCAGAAATGGAGAAGAATGACCTTGTTGTTATTGTCGTTTCATTTGCTCTCTCGCGCATTTCGTGCAACAACGATTCCTCGTTAGCGTCATCGTTCAATGCCTCACAACAGCCGCGCTATCCTATAATGAGCTTCGTTTTTTGCTTCTAATGAACATCGGGAAGGTTACATTCACACAACAAGACCCACATGCTTACTTCTCACGTATCATCGATTACGCTGCTATTCACTCGCAAATGCGCTATTCCGACGTAGATAGCGAGCTGATGCTGATTAATGACCTCATAAATCAACATCCACCTGCCGCCTCAATCCAAACAACTTCTTGCTAACGCGATTCTGTCCTTCCAGCGCCACAAAATGCCTATTCCAACGCAAAAACTACCGTATGTGGAGCATCTCGAGCTGTTTGTCAACGTCGTCGCTCCGTTCGTCTCTATTTATTTCTTGTTTCTACTCAGAAGACCCGTTTTTCATTTGAATTTGAGAATTTTATTGGTAAGCAGGGCTGTGAATGACTCGGCTTCGAGATCCATGATTCTAGGCCCATTTCACCCTTGGTCTATCGGGAATCACCATCTCCCGCTCGATCCTCCTCATGTACATCTTCACCTCACACGACGAGAAGCCGACGTTCTGGATGCAGGTGATACACGACATGTTCGTCTTCGGGCTAATGACCGCGTCGGTGCTGATGGCCGGAGAACGCATCATCGCCACGCTCTTCGTGGACATTTACGAGAACGTGAAGGGCTACAGAATCACGTTGGCCGCCTGTGTTGTCATGGTAGGTCTAGACAGCAGCTGCGCGAGTCTGATTTGGCCACTTTAAGCAATCCATGAACTTTATGATGAGCTATTTGGGTATGATGTGGCGCAATGACGTCACCGTGCTCCCAGATAAGACGTTCGAGTTTAAGAATCCCCACCATCGCCTCTATATTATCGCTGAAATGAACGCGTTGTTGGCGGTGAATTTGATTGGATTTATTGTAAGTTGCGAGCTACAGTAACCCGACTGATGGTGCTCTAGATGTTCTTCTTCATCCATCGCTACAACAAAAGGCGTTGGACGATCGATTTGACGAAGAAATTGAGTCATCGATACCAGATTTCGGAGAATGTCAGAACTTCCCGGCAGCTCTTCATGGTGCTCATTGGAGACCTGGTCATGTAGGACTACTTTTACCGTAGTTTTTGTTGAATACTCCATTTAGAACTCTCTATCTGTACTTAGTCGTGCTGTACATATTTACGTTTCAACGCAACGATTTCATCGCTGACGTCATCGCTCAACTCCTCGACTTGTCGATGGCCATAGCTACCGTAATCATGCCCATGGTGTTCATACTGTAAGTCAATGCTGTACAACCCGCCACTACCGTACTCTTCAGGACAAATCCAAAGCTGCGCGTGCAGTTCCTGAGGCATTTCCGCCTCGGCGAAGGGAGCATCGCGTGGACGCGCAAGTCGGTCTCCAACAAGCCGCTCGTCTTCTCGCTCGCCACCGAGGGAAGCGTCTACTTTAAGCAGCTTGCGAAGAGCTGGGGAGAGTACAGACCGCCGTCCTAGAGCGTTTGAATTTAAAATAAAGCAATAAACGATTTGATCTGAGACCTTGGTACCTTGGTACGTAGATCACATGTACTGTAATCCCATAGCGTCGAGATTCGCTCCATAAAAGGTCTCACAAGACTTTACCTTTTCATCGAAATTTTGACTTCACGAGGGTCTGAAATAAAGGGGAAGACAAAGCTCCAAACGATGCCATTCTGGGGCGATGCTTTCGCTTTACCATTCCACGTTTTCGCCAATCCACGCACCTCTGACGCTGGAAACTTTTCGATTAACAAAGCGGAAGTGCTTACCAGCGCCCTGAACGCAGAGAAATGTCGCATGCACCTGTTTTTTAATGCTAAACAAACTCGAGAAGCTATACTTTTTGTGTCCGGGGCACTCTGGTCACTCACAAGTTGTTCTCGCAATAACCTACACTTGGGAGAGAGTTGATTTCACATCGCAAAAAGGGTGTTTCATAGCGCACAAAAGTACAAGCAGGCCAGAGGAATAACAGCGGTTTTAGCTACGCGGCGGCTGAGCCACAAATCTCTCTGCCATAGGCACTGAGATTGACTCAAGTGCGCCGCCTGAGCTGCGCACCTGCTGCTCACTTTCAAAAACGCCACTTTTGGCACGGTGCTTAGTTGCCCTTGCTCTATTCAACTTGCTGCTAGTCGTGGCTATGAGACGCCTCTTAAGAGCTCATTGAACAAAATAAGGGTTGTTTTGCGATGAACTCGCTGTTTTTCTGAGCTGTCTGAAGCGCTCGCTTGTAAACTTAATTTTTTGATTCACGAGAGCTCCGCAGAAACAGGCTGGAAATGCCAAAAAATCCAATTTCCACCCCATAAACCAGCAAACAGTCTATTTTTGGCTCGTTTGCTTGATGTCCTTAGTTGTCCTTGATATTCAAATTGCTTCGAAATGACTTTTGAACATAGTTTCTGGTTAAATCTGTTTTTCTGTGCTTCCTGAATCTCAAAGGGATTAATACAACACGAAAAACGTCCCCAAACGTCAGTAGAACCAATGCTTGCTGTGTTTAGTCGCTCTTTAAATTCAAATTGCTTCAAGATGGCTATTAGACTTGAAGCTCAGAGCTCACTGAACTTGAGTGTGGTTTAGGGGCTAAATTTCTGTTTTTCTGTGTTTCCTGAACCGCATAGGGATTACTTTCACAAACAAAACGTCCCCGACCCTCAGCAGAACCAATACAAATCTCAATTTCACCCCACAAACCAGAAAAGGGTCACTCGTGATATGTGATACGTGGCACGTTGTCCTAGCATTAAGTGATCGAACCAAAATGTCAAAAACTCGCACTTTTTCTCTCCTTTAGCCTCTAATGATTCAAACTCATTTCCGCGAATCCTGAAACAGCGCCTCGTGGGCAAGTTGATCCCTATCGGCCAGAACATCTGTCGCCTTCTTGACTACGCGGTCGTTGCACCGATGACAATCCCGCTTTGTTTTCCGCCGCCTAATTGTAGTCATAAAGACGAGTAGGAAAGCGGGAATTTGTTCGCGCGTTGCGAAAACACGAATTACTTTGTGATCGGCTATACGCGCTCATTTCAGATTCATCAATGCCGCTACCAACGCCCAAGCTACCCTACGTTGAGCATGTCGAGTTGGCGATCAATCTCGCCGCCCCGTTCGTGTGCGCCTACTTTTTGTTTCTCCTCCGGAGACCCTTTTTCATCTCAATTTGAGGATCCTTCTGGTAAGAGCACACACCACATTGACTAGAATAAGCTGGAATTCAACGCTTTCAGGCCAATTTCACTCTCGGCCTTTCGGGAATCACAATCTCTCGCTCTGTGATTCTCATCTACGTGTTCTCAACCAACTCAATCCCTCCATTCTGGCTCCATGTCGTCCATGACGCCTTTGTCCACAGCATACTGACCGCGTCGATCCTCATGGCCGGCGAGCGCGTCATCGCCACTCTCTTTGTGGGCATCTACGAGAAAGTGACCGGTTTTACGGTTACTGTAGTGGTTTGCTTCATGATGGTAGGGAGCTCTTAGCACGACGAAAGACTCAAAAGGCGCGGTAATTTCAGTTCTGCGTCGACTTTCTCATCTCGTATCTGACGATCAGTTGGCGGGACAACGTGAAACCGTTCAGCAATGGTTTCTTTGTCTTTGCCAATCCGCTGCATCGCATCAATCTGGCCATCACCGAAGCTGTTCTGCTCACTCTTAATATTGTGGGGTTTTTGGTAAGTTGCGAGATACAGTAACCCGACTGATGGTGCTCTAGATGTTCTTCTTCATCCATCGCTACAACAAAAGGCGTTGGACGATTGATTTGACGAAGAAATTGAGTCATCGATACCAGATTTCGGAGAATGTCCGAACCTCCCGACAGCTCTTCATGGTGCTCATTGGAGACCTGGTCATGTAGGACTACTTTTACCGTAGTTTTTGCAGTCTGAACGGATTCATTTAAGATGCGTCTACTTCAACATCGTCATATTCTACATTTACGTCCTTCAACGCAGCGATTTCATCGCTGACGTCATCGCTCAACTCCTCGACTTGTCCATGGCCATAGCTACCGTAATCATGCCTATGGTGTTCATACTGTAAGTCAGCGCTGTACAACCCGCCACTATCGTTCCCTTCAGGACAAATCCAAAGCTGCGCGTGCAGTTCCTGAGGCATTTTCGCCTCGGCGAAGGGAGCATCGCGTGGACGCGCAAGTCGGTCTCCAACAAGCCGCTCGTCTTCTCGCTCGCCACCGAGGGAAGCGTCTACTTTAAGCAACTTGCGAAGAGCTGGGAGGAATATAGGCCGACCTATCATGTTTAAAACTGTTGTTAAATGCATTATTCTGTCTTGGATTCGAGCCTCTGGCCTGTGGATTGACAGGCAAAAGCACCATACTCATTTTAGTCAAGAGATCCTTTATTCCGCTCAAACTCCAAACTTCTTTTTCTCATTAACATTCCACGTTTTCGCCAATTCATGAAAGTACACGTTGCCGTCGTTGATTCCACTCGGCGCGACGACCCTTTTGGTCGCGATTTTGTTGAGGAAAAGGTGTCTTCGTACTCTGTCCTGAAGTGCCGGGTGCATCCTGCAAGCGTCAATTAGCCAACTCACCCTAAGCAGTACTTACTTGACGAGCAAACACGGCAGGAGAATGGCGGTCAACGCGACGATTAGGTCGAAGAACTGCGAGAGCATCTCGGTTAATCGATTTCGCTTATTCAGCGCGAGCATGTAGTAGAGGACGAAAAAGAGATAGGCGTTGCTGAAGGGATTGAGCGGGATTTAGCACTACGTTCAGGCAGTTCTTACACGGCAAGATTGGCCAGAAGGACCACAGCCAGTTGTTTGGATGTTTTCACGTTTTCGGAGATCTGATAGCGATGACCGAGGCGCTTCGTTCGGTCCAGTTTCCATCGTTTTTGGTTGAAATTGAGAAGAAGGAGGAAGACCTAGAGGGGAGACCTTTTGTTAGTGCATTTGAAGCTCTCTTACCACAACGCCAGCGACGTTCATGACCGTCAGCGCAATGAGCGAGTAGATGATGTCCATGTTGTACTGCGCATACTCCAAACTCATCTCTCCGTTGGGCAGAATCACCGCGTTCTGCGCTCGAATCATCGTGAAATACGAAAGGTACATGTTGATGAACCACTAAACGCCCCTGTCAGTCATCAGAACGTTCCGTTCTCCTCCTCCTACCATAACAGCGCACATCACTACAGTAATCGGCCAATAGTTTACACGTTCGTATCGATCAACGAGCACCGTGGCGATCAGTCGTTCGCCGGCCATCAGCACCGACGCGTCGAGGAGAGTGAGGACGAAGCCGTTGTGCAGGAGATGCACCCAGAAAGCGGCATTTCCGGTCACGAATTTCGATGTGGCCATTGAATCTGTGAGGATCAGCATGCGTAGGAAGGTCATCGAGCCGAGGCCTATCGTGAAATGACCCTAAAAGACGCCAGATTGGATTGAGCAGCGAGAGGAATGAAATTACCATCAAAATCCGGAGATTTTTGTGAAAAACGGGTCGTCGAAGGAGAAAGAGAAAGTAGACGTTGACGAGTGGGGCGATGATGTCCAGCGCGAGCTCCACGTACGCGAGGCAGTGGAACTTTTGAATAGGAAGCATCTGAAAGTGTTGTTTACTGAGCGACGAGTGAACCAGATTGAGAGTTGGAAGTGCACTAAAAATAGCGATTTGAAGTGAAAAGTGCAATGCGCTTGGAATACTCATGTACTCATTGATCGGAACCAAAATCTAACTTTAAGAATTTGGCTCTATGGACGTGATGGACTCAAAAGCAGATGCGTCGCACCTCTGAAGACTGAAAACTCAATCCAGGTCTATAATCTACATTTTCGCGTTCATCAAGACTAAGTGGAGAAAAAGCAAAAGTATGAAAGACAAATGATAGGAATTAGAAGGGCGGAGCGCGGCGCGATTGAACTTGTTGTTTTGGTTTTATCGAAAGTGCAAAACAGTAAAGCCAATTTTTCATGAAAAGCCATCGAGCCAGCAAGCCTGCAGGCTCGAAATTGGGACAATTACAATTGTATGCGACAATTCGGGGTAGTTGATCAGTTAGACCTTTTGGTTTGGCCGGCAGCCAGCATAAACAGCGACCGTTAGTCCTGAAAAATCCAATCGTTGAAGTACACTCTGGCTGGACAAGAATGCCCTTCTTGGGTTCGTTCGTGCCCAAACACATCCCAAGGAGCTCGGCTCATCGGTTAGCTCGTTTGTCCGCTTTAAAGCTTTTCAAGCAAGTGGA
The DNA here is from genome assembly GCA_007213375.1 of Steinernema feltiae. Taxonomy (NCBI): domain Eukaryota; kingdom Metazoa; phylum Nematoda; class Chromadorea; order Rhabditida; family Steinernematidae; genus Steinernema; species Steinernema feltiae. Next base: position 2,293 of record MQUG01001545.1, on the reverse strand, counting down.
TACTCCTGCAGATTGCCTACGCTGTGTGGTAGCTACCCATTAATTACCCATTAACGCTGCCTCTACAACTCTGAATGTAAGCATATGGTGGCGAAAAACAAGAGAAAACGACATTTTTCAGTTCTGTTTTCGATGGAATCTACAGAACAAAACGCTCCTTTGTTTTTGATCACACGCCTACAGCCCTACAAACACAAGGTTTTAGGCAAACGCGACATTAACACTAGCTCTACAATTCTGAATGTAAGCACAAAATGGAAAGAAAGGCAAAAGCTGAGAGATGACTCATTCCAACTCTTATTCACAGAACGGCAGCTCGTTAAACCGTAACGGCTAGTTGGAAATTAATTGAATTCGACTCACGCGCCAGGTGGCATAACACTGATTTCAGACTAAGGAGCCGGCATAACAAGAAACGAAAAACAAGAACGCATAACAGTCGTCGTCATAACGTGATGATTCCAACTGAAGGAACTAATCAGACGTTAAAACAAGAAGTTTCATAGCAGTTGAAAGGCAGAAAATTGCAGAATAAGGGTCTTGAGGAGCTTTAACAGCTAGTCAATATTCAGCTCTATCACAAATGCGTTCATTGTTGAGTTTCCCGTCGCGCGATAAACACCCGAATACCCGGAAGCAAGAAAAACTCAAATAACAACAGCACCTGAGGCTTTTGGCGCTTGGATCAACGAGCAATTGCGCAGCCGACCGACCGACTCATTCGAATTGAGATTAACAATCAAAGTCTCTCCATAACTCGACCGTCATTTGTGAGCGACAAGTCATTAATACGCTGTATTTGTAGGTAAATCCCGAGAAAGACATCTGAAACCGACTGCCCTCCACTCACAAGCAGCCGTCTAGTCTGAACAAGACCTTTTTCAGGCTGAAAACAAATTGGTTTGTGAGCGACAATTCGACCGTAAACAGCGGAATGTAGGGTTGAGTTGAGATTACTGCACTATTTGGCGTAAACGCACTCTAGTAACACGTGAAATTGTAGTTTTACACCTAAAATAGTCCTTGGGTTTGGTTTATAGCTTCAAAGTTGTTTTATTTTCTTTTTAAGTGAAGTGAGCGAAGCTCTTCAGGTGCTTGGTCAGCTCGTAGTAGCCGCGCTCGTTCAGAACGTACGATTTCGCCTCTCCTTCGCCATCGTCCCACTCTCCGAGATTCTCGAGCGCGTAGTCGTCGAAAGCGCCGTTCTCTCCCTCAAAGTATCCCTTGTAGAAGCGGCTGAGTGCGCCGAGAAGGTGGATTTCACGACGCGAGCGCTTCTTGCGCGTCAGGAACTGCTTGTAGTCTTTGTCGTAGAGCTTATCGAAGGTCAGAGCTTAATTGCTCTCGTCCTTGTAGTAGATCATACTGTTTTGCCCCTTTTACACCATCTAGCGTCGTTTTCGAGCATTGCTTTTGCCTTGTCCATGGCGCATTTATGTTCCAACTTTCACCCTCATTCAATCCGTCAACTCTGCGCCCTGATGGACTCAGTTCCTTTCCTCTTCTGCGACGCCGTCGCCTCAACAATCAGGGATCAACCCTTTTCCTCATGCCAGCTGCCCGCAGGCCGATGGAGGTACGCTCTCTGCGACCATCTCTTCAAAACTCTCGAGTTCACTCTGTACATGTCGCATTCGAACGGTAAGTGGTACTACGATCTATGGCGCAGTGGAGATGGCGAAACGTGGGAGGCGATCAAGCAGGTTGGCTTCAACTATGCCCGGATTACGGAGATTCGAATCTCGGAGTTTCTCGGGTTCGGAGATGAAACTTTTCCTCTACCGACCTGTGGTTTTAACGCGTTTCTGCATCGCCTGAAGCCTTTCCTGTACTCGCCAGATCTGCGCATGGATTGCGTCATCTTATCAGAAACCCCGATCGTGCCTCGTTGTTGGCACAATTGAAGGACGTTTTTTCATTCCGCAAAATCACTTTCATTGAGAGCACCCCGAGTGTCATCGAGTTTGCAAAGCGGGCAACTGCGAAAAGAACGTTAATTTGCGGGAAATTCAGATTTCAAATTACGATGCTCTGAATGAGTTGAAGCCGGAATTGAGAAGCTGAAAGAGAGGAAAGGAGCGAAGAACGTTGTGGATTATAACCTCTCTTCCTGCGACATTTCTAGGATTGTTGTGAAGGAATGCTGAGTATGAGTAATAAATCCCATTCCACAAGTACAAGAAAGCGCTGTTTTGGCCGTTTGCAGGCGCGTGTGTGTGCCTTGGTGGACGCCGAGGTGCCGCAATCATCGTTCGCCGCCGCCAAGTCGCCGCCGAGATTTTCATGTCCCAGA
>MQUG01001544.1:0-25784 GCA_007213375.1 Steinernema feltiae | reverse complement strand
ACGACCTTCTCCGGAACAACGATGGGCAGCTGAAAGTCATCGAATTACCCTCCTTTCTCAAGCGGATCAGAACTCTCACCTGTGACCTGATAGTGCGCCGTCCGATGGCGACCTCCATATGCTCGACTCAACAAGGGCCAAATTGGGTAAACTTGGCGCCTTTCGCCTCGTCAACGTTGCGCAACGAAGCAGGAACAAAGAAACGCGATATCATTCTCTTTCAGCCGCGCAAGCAGAAACAAAACTTGCGTGGCGGTCGCTTTGTGCACGGAAGACTTTGATCTGAGAGCGGTGGTGGCGTGAGACGAGGATGTACCTGACAAACAGGCACAACATGGCATGTCGAGGGCATCGCTGAACGGAGGAAGGATTATCTCTTAATGTTAATGCCAAAATTGGGGGTCGTCAGCCCAAACGTTTATGCAAGCGCGTTTTGATGAAAATCGCGGACGTCTGCTCGCTAGCATATCCTGATGACGCGTCGAGACGGAAAGAGCTGCGCCTCGTAATTGTGTGCCCTGGAGGCACGTGGTGCATGACCTGACGATGAACGTCAGTCATGCGGTCTTTTCGCTTTAAAATGAACTTTAATCACAGCATATGGTGAACACGGTTTATGATGACAGAATTAAGCGTCTTTACAATGGATCACAATGCGATTTTCCTCCAAAGCGCCAGTCTGATAGAGCGTTTCACGTTCAGTCGCCTGTAAGAAACCCACGATGTCAATCCTTAGATGTTCGCTGAAAAACGTCGCTGAAGCGCCACACGACCGCTTCGTGAACATGTTCATTCCTTCCAGATATTCGATCATTTGCGTCTTGCGAGAAGAGTTCTTGATTGTGACCACTTTGTTCCGTTTGCATTGAACGAGGACATCGAGGAAGGTCTCCGCCATTTCAAAGAAGTCGACGTCACTATCGTAGTGCGCTACAAAGTCCAACAATTCGAATCGACCGCTTGACACAAATTCCACCAGATGCCGCATCGCTTGGTCGCTCACCATCCACTCCACGTTGCTGCTGAGGATGAGCGCGGAGAGCGTCTTCCTGTCCAGCATCTTCTTCACCAAGTCGACACGCGAGAATTTGTGGCCGCGACTGGAAGAGCGATAGTTGACTGTGGCGATTCGACTTGCGTTGATGATCGGGTCCAAGGAAGGATGGACTTGTACGAGATTGGTGAGCACGAGGCTGACAGGAAGTGGGCTGTTGGCGACCATCTTGCACAGAATCAAAGTGTTCCGCTCGTCCAGCTCGAGCATTCGTCTCGGCCCCGAGTCTCCGAGCAGCGGAAATGTGAGAAAACCAACCGGAGAGGAAGAACAATCGTTGATTTCCACTTCGTTGATCGCGTAGTGCGGCAGATTCCAGTTGTGTTCGGCTGCAAATTGCCACAATTCAGGCGGATCGAAGCGGAAAAGCTGCTTGAACGGGAATTCGGCGTCATCCGAGCGATGGATGGAGATGCACACAGTAGCGGGTTGCTTCGAGTTCAGCTGCTCGGCGATGATTCCCCAATCGGCGGACAGTTGCTCCGCGCTCTTGCGATTGTTGAGAAGGAAAAGCGCTTCTTCGATGAAGAAGGGCGCAACGCCGTCCATCTCTGAAACGACAACGATGAATTCAGTGAATTGAGAAATGACGAGGAGGATCTCTCTCTCTCTCGACGTTTATATGGACGTGCGAACTCCACTTGAACAACAGCCCTAGCGTGGCTTCCTTTGCGCTGCTCTTCAAGCGCGCACTTCGCGCTGATCTCTTTCTGACGCCGCCGATATCGCCTGTTACTTCCCAAAGAGCGGCAGAAGCAGCGACAGACCATGTGTTACCGTTCTTGCAGAGGTTCGTGCTATGCGAAAGGATACAAATACTTTGATTTATTGAATTCGCGGTCGCAGCAAGCAGGCGAACCAGCACGGATTCTGGTTCGCTTTGCGTAAGCCGCAAATCTTGTTCGCCAATCTATTCATCTAAAACTTTCGAAGCGCCTCTATTTATCACATGCGACGTTTACGTACCATTCTGATCAACAAGCATGGCTTCATTGTCGATTACGACATCGAAGCTCGAGATAACGTACAAATTGTTTGCTTAAATGCCGCCGCGATTGTTTTGAATTTTGTAAATGAACTTCCTGTTTACTTCTCATCGATCTGCATAAAATCAAACAACCGCCATCTTCCCACCAGCCATCCACAATGAAGACCGTCGCCCTCCTCGTCCTACTCGTCGCCTTCACCGTCGCCCAATGCCCCGGAGGCACCGAGTGCGCTGACGCTTGCTGCCCGCTGCCCAGCGCCGTCTGCTGTGCTACCGGCCAATCGTGCTGTCCGCAGGGAACGCGCTGCGACTCCACGGGAATCTTGTGCTTCCGGGTGAGTTGATTCCCGTGAAAATGCGTCTGAATGGAGGATTTCAACAGGACGGAAGAGACGCCATTAAGGCGATTTTGACGAAGCCATGATTCCGTGCTGGTTCGCCTGCTTGCTGACCGCGAATTCAATAAATTACTCTGACTTGAAGACCAGCGTTGTTCTCTAAGGTGTCGGCTGACGACCGGGAAATCTATTTACTTCATAAATGTCGTCAGATATCTATACACAATCAGTATTGAGCAACAAAACAACCAAATATAGCACAAATCAGCAGATAATCCGTATGAACTTATTAACAAGGCACTGATCGCCTCTCGTGCGAATTCTGCGACGCTTTCTTCAGCGCCTGAATCTCGTCCTCGTAATGCGAATCCGAGTTTTGCAGCAGTTTGCTCTTGCTGGGCTGCATGACGTCGTTGAAGGACGGCACGTTGTCGTCCAGTGTGGACAACTCCTTCTTCGTGAAGATTTTGTCGAGGATGAACATGCGAATGATCACCATGAGCACCAACTGAAACGGGCGATTACGGTGATCGAGAGAGGGAAACGCTGATTATACCATCATGGGGAAAATCATGGAGATGCTCTTCGTGTACTTGACTGCGAAGAGAGATCCGATGCTGAGAACCTGGATGACGGTGAAGAGGTGGACGCGTCTCATGCGCACGTTTCTGATCCACGGATAGTCCGGTTGATGCTTGATCGACATGAAGAGCAGAGCGAAACGCTGCACGATCTGTTGACCCATCAAGGAGACGACTCCCATGTAGAGGAAGATTCCGATCAGCACAGGGAGAGGCACGAGCTGAAGTAGACTACAGTAATCTGCCGTGGTTATAGATGCGCTTACCTTGATAAGAGGCGTGAGGAAGACGGACAATCCAATCAACAAATGAGCGATGACTGCGGTGACGCGCTGCTCCTTGACTCCCACAAATTGGGGTTTTTCGCCCGGAGCGGTGCACTCCGTTTGGATTCTCAAGGCGTCGACGTGCATGACGGAGAGTACGGTAGCGGCAACATAGAAGGGAGACCAAGGAAGGAGCAGACGACGATGAGGATGACGATGATGAGCAAATCGAGATGATAGCCATGACCTTTCTGCAATAATCCATTGAAATCAGCTTATTACGGTAGCTACCGTATACCTGCAACTTATTATCTTTGCGGTTGATAATGACAGCGGTGATCTGTTGGTCCATGACGATGAGAATTGTGTAGAAAGCTGCGGGGAGCGCAGCGAGAAGGCAAACGTGGAGCTCCGAGTGAGTGGGATCAATGAGCCATGAGCGGTGAATGGTAGGCTGAAGGATTACGGTGCTTGGGGTACTGTAGGTCGGGTCTTACGCGGAAGCTACTTGGGATCTTGAGAATGGGAATGTCGAGACCGACGTAGTGGCTAACGAAGGTCATGAGGACGATGGCGATGACGACTCCGAAGTCGGCGAGGATGTTGCGGATGGTGGTGGAGAAGAAAGAGGTGTTGCGAACGATGTTGAGGCCGTAGGCAATGACGAAGGTGCCGATGGTGAGCAGGATGGAGAACATGTACACATCGGGCTTGAAATTGCACTGCAGACCGACCGCTTCGCCTCCGAGCGCAACGCAATCTAAACTGATCATGAAGTTCCGGTCAGTGGGGGTTACGGTACCTTTAACACTTGTAAAAGCGACTTCCGTGACGTTGTTAACCAGACAACGACAGGGCGATTCGTAGACTGCCTCAGGATTCGTCGTGATCGGGTTGTTATCGCCGATGTAACCAAGCTTCTGGAAGGCCTGAATGATGAAGACGACCGAGATGAGCGTTGCGAACGCTTCCTCTGTGAATCGCGTGATCAATCCGACCAACGCGGACATGTCAGTTGCGATGAGGATGACCAGATAGACGGCAATCCAAATTCCGACCCACAGACGAAAGGAAAGAAACTCCCAACCGTGCGATTTGCAGAATTCGAAGAGAATCTTCTCGAAGACGAGCGTCGGACCCGTGGCCGACAGGATGTTGAGCGGTTGGCCTGAGAAGAGCGCGAAGACAACGCCGGAGATGCCTCCGCAGAGAATGTTCTCGATCGAGGCCATCTGGTGATCCAGCACACGTTCCATGACAGCTCCAAAGGTGATGATTGAGGTTAGATTGGCAAAGAAAAGGAAGATGACCACAGCAAACGACTGACTGAGCCGTCCTTTGAAGAATTCGGTGAACTCGGAGACGTAGACCGACTTTTTGCGCCTGAAATACCGGTAAACTCGTGAGATGATAAATGACGGCGTGAAACTCACTTTAAATCGTCAATCAGACCTCCAAAGAGGCGTCCACTTCGCACAATCTCGCCATGTTCCTCCTTGTAGTCGAAATACTGATCGCGCTCAAATTCGCCGTACGAATCGAGATAAGTTTCGATGTTCCGCTGCTTCGTTATCTTATTCTCATCGGGTTCCCAGCGGGTGCTCGTATCGCACGTGCCGGGCGGTACGATGATCGTTTCTCCGAGGAAATCCTCGATGGCATCGGAAAGCGTCGCCTGATCTTCGCACACAAGCGCCACCGTCTTGAAGATTTCGTCGGCAAATAGCGCGCACATCGAGCGCCCAATTTCGTTGGTTTCGTTCGGGTAATTCTCGTGCGGCGTGAGGCAGATGAAGAGGAATCGGACCGGGAACGGATGGTCCGGGAGCTCGGGGTGGAGGAGTTTACCGCTGCTGAGGCGCACGAACATCGTGAGCGGGCGATCGATGTCGCTGTAGTTGCCGACGAGCATCACCGCAGATTCTGTGTTCGTAGGCAGTTTCTTGAGCAGCTTCTCGTTCGTCTGAAATCGAAAATTCAAAATCCATCGTTCTTTGGGGTGTTTCTACCTCGCTGAAGTTCCGGGACATTGTTCTTTCCTTCGCCTCTTCCTGATCATCGCTAGATTCTGATTTTTCGTCTGAATACGCGTGTTGGAAGCCGTTTCCTGCCTGCAACCTACCAGCACCGGTGTTGGGAATGGCATCGTTGTTCGTCTTCATCTTTCCATTCGCCAAATGCAACTTTTTCGCCTTCAGCAAATTTCTGATCGCGGCAATTTGGTCCTTGCCTGTGATCAATTCCTGCTCGGTCCACGTGTTGACAATCTTTTCTGAAACGCGGTTGATTTTGATTGCAAGTGACAGCCGCTTCTGAAACTTACCCACAAGTTGCGAATAATTCTGCACGTTAACGTCCATCAACGCGGGGCCCTTCTTCAAGCAGTGCTTCAGCTGCAGAAGAGCGGAGATTTTGAGCAGCGAGAGATGAGGTTTCGAGAGACGGGTGCCTTCGCCTTCCACGTTTTGCTCGTATTTGATGCATCTGCAACCTCAATGAAGCCGACATTTGCTACAACGTCGTCCCTACCGGGATGATTGCTTCCAGAAGAGCGTCTGGTTCGTGCAGAGCTCCAACAGCTCACTGAGGATCGTCGTTTCTCCGATCACGTGTGTGTTGTCCAGGAGACACTTGCGCACCTGCTCTGACGCGCCTGAAATCGGGGACTTGGGGTTTGCGGAGAGTATGGGACCGCTTACTTTCATTGTGACGTCCTATGCTGATTGATTGCGCTGTTGTGAGAGCTTCCAGAAGGGTGTTTTCTGAATTCGGACGGGTTTATTTGAAGATCTAATGTTGAAAAAGCTGCATTGCGCTTGGCGCGACTTGCGCTTGACTAGCAAATCGTGTGTTTTGATGGAATCTCGGGCAAACGGCCATAAATGAACGTTTTCCCGCTCCGCTCATGCCATCAGAATCAAGCGGAAAGGCCGAAAACAACCACGTTCAGCAATTTACGGTCCGTAGCCACCGTATGCTTCCTTTGTGGCCTCAGGTTCATTGTGGCATGATTAATCGTTTTTCTTCTATTTCACTTTGAGACCAGTTGCTGAAGCGCACAATAGTGCGATGCAGCTACGGTATCAGCGACAAAGACAAAACTCACTTTCGTCGTTTTGTCGAGGCACACAGTAGGCATTACCGTGTCCGGCTTCGACACTCCGATGATGGTGAAGATGACCACCGCCGTTCATCACTTTCCAAAACTTTCGTTTCTCCGTGAGGCACTTCGGTCACCTGTAATTTGATAATCAATCACACACGATTCCCACTCTTCGTTAACGCTGTTATGTCAGAGATCACCGCAGACGCGACAAATAAGAAAGACTTCACGCGGCGATTCCGCCCTTCCTGCCAGGGAGACCGGAAACCGACGACGATTCGTCCTATTTTTGGATCTCACCGATGATCGATGGCTCGCTGCGAGCGTTTGCTTGTAGAGCCGAGTATAAAGACGCACGAAACATGCACCGGTTTCACTTCCTCTCGCCGAGAAGACTTCGCCGTCGGTCTGCGCTGCTAATTGAATCATATTCGCTGTTGATCGAGGCGAAAACCGCGTTGTTTTGCCGCAATCGAAAGTCTCAGGACTAATAAGGGAACTCGTGCGCGAAGGGAAGTGTGATCGAGGGTCTCTGGTCGACGGAGGGAAGCGTTATGGGCAAGAAGGGCGGTTTGACTGCATACAGGTGTCGTGCGAGTCGTTTCGAGCGTCCTATACACACTTTATGAAACTGGTTTGGACGCGAAAACTGTTTCATTTATGGAAATCCGCTTAGAAGAAGTGCACTCTCACCCTCCCAGCACCTCTCGCGCGCTTCCTTTTGCGAAATTTGTGCTCGTGAGCGATTGAAATGTTACATTGGGGTGTTGACGGCAAGGTCGACGTTGGAAGCATGAAAAAGCAAAATGGTGGTCTTGGTCCAGTTTGTCTGCCCCAAAAATTCGCATTTTCGCACTGCGGATTGTGTTTCGGTGACGAAACCGTTGACGGCGGTTTACACCTCGGGTACGCGGGTTTACCGCAAACCGGTTGCGAGAAATGCGGTCGATTAGCGCCGACCAAACATGAAGTCTTGGTTTGATGACTACAAGGTCGCGGAGCAAATTCAGTGAAAAAACGTGTAGAACTCGCGGAAGTCGCATTTGCATGCAAAGAGGCGCAGTTAGTCATGCAAAGCGGATTAACTGAAGTACGCAAGTCGATCTTTCCGCTCAACTTTTGAAAATCCACGAACGTTCTGACGTAAATGTAGGATTTGTAGCTTCAAAGTCGTTAAACCAGCGCTATCTTTAGCGCAAAGGGTTCACAGGTTCGCGTACGCAACGAGTCGTTAATTGCGGTTTATCGCATTCCTATTCCTATTTATCGCAATACATCTCTCGCAACTAAATTCAAGTTGAGATGACCAACAATTGTTGATTGCGTGCGACCAATTACGACGAGAAGAGAATCGATTGATCCCCAAGTGATTCGTTACAAGTTGCACTTTGAAGACAGATCGTTTCATTCATAAAGAGGCGCGTCAGTGTAGTGTGGTGGTGCCCTCGCCAATCAACCGACCATTTGCAGAATCGACGATCCAGGCGGTGATTCTGGCTCACAAGCAACACGGAAAACTGTCTTTCTTGGCATTGTGGCGATCAGCTCACATTGCGTGTATCTCAGTTAGGTGTTGGACGACCAGAAAAAGTCCCGCCATGACATCATATTACACCGATTCCGGTCGATCCTGGACACCAACACCATCCAATCCTTAATTTTTGGCTTCCGCGCACCTATTTACAGTCACAACACCCCAAATAGGAACTTCATTGCGACGTTAATAGACGGAATGTTCTAGAAAACAAGCCGAGTTTCAATTAGCGACTTCTCACCCAAGTCCAACCCACAATTAGGTGTTTGCTCATCCGCCGTCCCCGATCGACGATCAACTCAGGTGAGATTTTTTAAAACTTAATTGACTTTGATGAGTTATGACACGAAAACAGGTATCAATTGATGTTACGGATAGAAGTGGGCAATAAAAAGAAAAGTAGGAAATTGATCGCCACGGAAACCGGAAGCGCCAGGCGGCGAGAAAGGAGTCAGCGGGGCGAAAGCGCGCGGCAAAACACTTCTTCGGAGTGGGCACAAAACCCTCTCTGAACCACAGAGATCGAAAAGTGGAATCACGCGCGATGAACACGCTTGTTTGAAGGGTTTGCGACCAACAAGGACCGACCGATTAGTTATCACCGAGCGGCGAACTTGGAATCAACGTGGATCCTCGAATCTCGCCAGGAAAACAGCGAGCGACGGAGCGTTGATTCGCTTTCCATGTGATCGTTGTGTTTGTTGTTTGGTAAGGAATTTGAAGGGATTTGGGATTATTTTGAATTCATCCACGCCTGCGACATGCGAGGGATGAAGAGATCTATGGTTAGAAAATTCAAAGTTGAAAGATGAAGCGCAAAGTTGCTACAACTACAACTAGGTGCGCAGGTAACCCGTCCACACGCGAGAGCAATCTCCACGTCAAGCAAAAGGAGAGCGCAAGGCGAATAGGTGAAGACACGAAGCGTTGACCTGACCAGCGGATAGAAAGTCCATTCTCGAAATCAGCGAGGAATCGAGCAGATCTCGTACTTGATTTGCCTTGATTTCGCAGAGGTTTCACATAAATCAATCGCTGACACCAAGAAACAACGAGTGAGCAACAGTGCGAGTGTAACAATGCGTCTTAAATCTCCGAAATTCTCTTAAAATAACGAAACCGGTAGTTATCAAAACAATCCATCGCAACAAAAACATCGAGCGGTCAAAGCGAACGTTGAACGGTCATCGGCAAAAACATGGCGGCGTGCAGGGTCAAAGATCCACCCTCCCACGATCCACCCCGAATGAGCTACTTCAAAAATTCAATACCAAAACGGATCCTCCGCTTTGCAAACAACGCCGCAACGGGCGAACGTGCGCGCAACGCTCTGTCTAAACACAAATAGCGTTTTTGTAGTTCAAGGAACAGGGCGACCTTTCGTGCCAGACGCGCCAAATGGCGTCCTGAACTTTCGCAGCCAAATATCAGCCTCAATGGGCGCTGCTTAGAGGGCGCGAAACTCAGAAGCATCAAATTTATAAATCGCGATAATTGATCGTCGCAAAAAAGATTTGCGCACGAGGTGAAGCGCCGCCCCGGGGCTTCGACCGGTATTGTACGACGATGACAATCCAATTAATTAATTCGCCGGCCACGCCTAAAATCGAGCCTCCGGCAGGGGACGCGCGCGCGCGAGAAAGTACAAGGTCAAACCTGCGCCGTGCGCTCTGGCGGAAGATGCGCGAGAAATTAGGGAAATGAATTATTAAAGTAAGAGGATTAGCGTGACTCGGCTAATTAGGCGTTTGCGCGCAATGCGATCGATGGATTGCTAAGTGGCGATGGGGTTCCCTGGGAGTTGCCGCCGCGCAGTGCAAGGTCGGAAGAAGAGCAAACAGAGCGTCTTTAAAGTGCAAAAGCGCAATTAGCGTGGAAGGGGAACTTGAGCGGTGACAGTTAATTATTAATTTGTTGCAAAACGTGTTTTAGAGGAGTTTTTAATGAAATAAGTGAATGTGCGGTGGGCCGGAAGACCGAAGAAGAGCTGTTCGGACGATCAAAACACCAAAGGTCGATAGTGTGACTGGTTTCGAAAGGGAGTTATGCAGAGTTACGGTAAGAGGATGAGCTGAATTGAGAGTGGATTTCAGTGCGCGCGTCCGCGGTGATCTTAGCACTCGAAGAAGGTCGTGATCGATTGTTGTTTCAATGTCAATGTAGATCACTTTCTTGATTATTGAAGACTGAAGCTCTTGAAATCAGTTTAACGGCTTCAGTGGCCAGAAATTCCAAACGCATGAAAGCATCGCAATCAAACCTTTGAGCAAACAAATCACGACCTGGTAGAGGTGCTGGTGACCGTTGCAAGCTCCACGGGTAAACTGCAGCGCGTTTTGACTGTAGTTGGAGCCACGAATGTAAAGCTCGCGATCGCATTAGGTTCAACTGCTCAGATTCATCGGTTGTCTTTCCGTCACAGGTGAAAAACAAACGTGAGCAACAAACTAATTGAAGCCGGAAACCCAATCTTCAATTTTGATTCTTTGTTTTCTGTTTTTCTTTGTTTCTAACGAGGAAAACAACGTTAATTTGATTCTTATTTCAGAGATCACTCTGCACAAACGCCCCCGATTTGTGCATTCCTGAAATGGGGCGATCAGATTATGTCATCGTTGTATCCCCACAGCCTCAGATCGGTTCAGGAAGCAGACGCAATCTGCTGTATCACAACCAGGATCGTTGTGAGCTCCAAGACGCGGCGAGATCAGCGCCTCTCTGCGTCTTCTCTACGGCATCGCGTAGAAGCGGAGATTTGCGTCTCGCCGCCAGCAGGAAATCGGTAAACGCGATGTCGGCGGTCCTTTCAGAAATCAGCTCCAATTGCCTCTAATACGAGGTGATCGCCGCCGCGCTGCAAACAAAACTCCGATCGGAAAATGTTTTTCTAAGATTTGCGCCTTTGGAGTTGATTTTTCGTTGTCTGGAACTTCGATCGCGTTATCAGAGGCGACAATCGGGCTGAACGTTGAAATTTGGACGATAAGTGATGCTGAGGAGGTCACTTACGTCGTCGTGTTGGAGGATTCGATCGTCTCGTTTCTGCCGAGTTCGACGTGAATGAAGCGCACGCGTTTGTGTTCGGCTGCTCGAGCGTGAAATGCACTTTATGATCTCAGAAACCCTCCGTTCTTCGTTGCCACGTGGACGCTGACGTGTCCTCTTCAAACATGGAGAAGCGGCCGCTTATCGACAATTTCGATCTGCTCAGAGTTCACCGAAATCGAATCGGCAATCAGTCATGCACGATCACGTGCGCTTCAAAGGTCACGTGCGAACATTTGCAGCAGCGCAGGAACGCGAAGTGACGGACTGAAGTGTACTTATTACGTCGAGATTCCGAAATTCCAAAGGATCGATCAGACATTAGACATCTGCGGCACGTTCCAGCGACTGACGCTTCCGAGTTGCGGTGGAATCGCCACGTCGCAGCATCGCGTTTCCACCTACAAAAGCGTTATAGAAAGACACAGAATGCGCTCATGTTACAATTCGCTTAACCTCGCGTCGTCCATCGAAAATGATTGAAGTGACACGTTTCTTGTCCGCGCACGGAATATTCCTATCGGTGAAACGGCGGATCTTTCTGCGACAAACAACTTGCAAAGGCTGAAACAACGGCGATTCACCGTCCCTTTTGGTCACTTTCCATTGAATTCTAAAGCATTGCTTAGATCTGCAATCCCGTGGATCTTCGCATTGCTTTTAAGCGTGCATGTAAGAGCTGCTGAATGACCCACTGTCAGCAGCATCCGCGGATCAGTCAATCAACCCACGATGCCTACAAACTCCGCCATTCTTCTCTTCATCGTCGTCGTCATCGCGTTCTGCCACGCCGCGCCTGTCAGCCGCTCCGACGACGCCGAAATGGGATTTGTCGACAAAATCATCAAGAAAAACGAAGAACTCTGGGATGGAATCTTCAACGGCGTCGACCAGTACCTCACGTGGGCCGTCAAAGGCATCAGGAAGATCACCGGAAATCCGAAAGTTCAGAATTCGGGTCAAGGGGACAACTGGGTGGGTTCCTACACTTGGGTCACTCCTCAGAAGTCATCTGTTGTCGTTCCTAATTCCTCTTCGCCACAATAAACATTCTTCAATTCCTTCTATCTGTGCAAATTCGAACACCGAATGCAAAGGATCTGGTCATCTGAGCAAATTTTTGTTCAAATCTGAGGTGCCCGTTGCGATGTTCTCTTGTCAACGGTCCGACAAAAACGTCTGAAATCCTCGAAATTTAGAATTTTCATGTGTTTGAATTTCAACTTCGTGATCAAATTCCAAACTCGATATCGAGGTATTTGTTTAAACATTAATTTTCGTAAAGTTGCAAAGAACGGCGGTCGGCTGACCACGACCGGTCAACTTCTGAACACAATTCTGCTCCCGCACACGATCAGGACTTTCAATTGCACTCTATAATCACTAAAAATAACTGATACTCACCGTATGCAGCATTTACAGTGTAGTTGCCTGAATTCTAAGGCGCGGTATACTGTAGTCTTCGTTTTCGAAACTTGGAGACCCGCTAGAAAGAGATCGCTCTGCCCATTCGCATTGCTTCGTTCTTATTTACGTTCACGATACCATTCTTCGTTTTGTTCCAGATCCTGCAAAATGGCCGACGATGAGGGCAACGAAGACTTCGAGATCAATGACGCCGACTTGTTCTCCGCGCTGAATCCACACAAACGAAAGCGCATGAGCAAGGAGCAGCAAATCTACGGCGTTTGGGCGGACAGAGAGGAAGAAGTCCATGAGGAGAAATCCGGATTTGGAGGATCCTCGAAGAATGCTTTTATGAACTTCGTGTCTGGAGGTACACAGGCCTCTGGGAAGCCACAGGTGGAAGAATCTGCGCCCACGACGTCAAAGAAGTTTAGACCGTCGACCTCGAAATCCACGAAAGCTGAAGGGTTCGCTGGAATGCGTGGCGCTGCCGCCCAGCAAGAAGGATTAGGTTGGATGAAAGGGTCGAAGGGCAGTGTTCTTATGAACATGATGAAGGTGAGAATCATGTTTTTCAAGCTAAAAGAATACAATTATTTTCAGAAAATGGGATACGAACACGGAAAAGGTCTAGGAGCGTCAAAACAGGGTATCGTGGAGCCTGTGGAAGCCAAATTACGACCTGGCAGAGCTGCTGTTGGTGCCTATGGCAGTGAGGGCAAAGGATTGAGGTTTGGAGAGTCGGCAGCCGACGCACAAAAGCGAGCACATGGCGGTGAGGAGGAAGAAAACTCAGAAGAAGCGCAGCCAGAAGCTCCACGTGGTAAATGGAAGAAATCCGGCGGAAAGCAGAAGATCTCATACAAAACAGTTGACGAAGTGCTGGATACAGATACTGGAACGCGTTTTGATTATACTGGAGCTGGAGCCACAAAGGTAAAGCCCAAGAATTCATTGGGTTTAACTGAACGAATCGTTCTTTAGATTATCGACATGACGGGACGCGTACAGAAGGTTTACGACAACTACAACGCGTTCTCCACACGCACAAAGTCAACAGTAGTTGTTCGGTCAGGGTTCGACGTTCCCGATCTCACGCATAACTTGGACTTGGTCCTTGGAATGTCAGAAAACGAGATAAGGCGCAATAAGCGTTCTGTGGAGATCGTAAAAGATCAAAACGAAGCGCTGGAAAGTCGCTTGAAGGAATTGGATGAATCTCGGGTAAATCAACGCCGTCAGGTGAAGAGCCTCGAGCAGATTATTGAAATATTAGAACAGTAAGTAATCTCTGTTACCGTACTATGCTAATTGACATTTTGCAGGTTTTCGGACAATACGGGCGAGCAGTCTCTTGCTGACTACAAAGATCTCATTTTGCAGTTGAAGCAGCATGGTTACGCACATTTCGGAAGCTTACCCGTAGACCGGTGCATCTTGTCAAGAATTTTGCCGGTTTTTGTCTCACATTTCTCAAAGTGGGACGTTTTGGATGCAGATCAAGTTACCTACGGTCACGACCTTCTGAAGGAGTGGAAGAATGTTTTGAATTCAAATTCGAAGATTAGCAAAAGTAATGAACTGTGCTCGTATGACGAATTGCTGTGGACCTCTTGGATGCCGAAAGTTCGTCGCGCAGTACTATCTTGGGATCCGCGGAAGGCTACTGGAATCATGACAGACTTGATTGAGACCTGGGCTGATTTGTTGCCCCGATGGATGCTGGACAACCTCTTCGATCAGCTCATTTTCCCGAGGCTACAAGCGGCCGTCGATAGTTGGGATCCAACAAAGGACTCGATTCCTATTCATGTGTGGGTGCATCCTTGGGTCGCTACCATGGGAGATCGAGTGCAACCCCTTTTCTTAGTCGTCCGACAGAAGATCGGGAAAGCTCTATCAAATTGGGACGCTCGGGATCCTTCGTTAGTGGAACCGTTTTTTGATAATCTGACACATTTATTTAGGGCAATTCATCTGTTATCACCCTGGAGGGGTGTTTTCTCTCAACCCACAATGAGCGCCTTCATTGGCCAACACATCTCACCGAAATTGGGTAGATCTGTGAATAACATGGAAATGGATCCTATGCAAAATGCAGTAAGCCTTGAAACGGTGGAAATTTTAACTAAACCAACTTTTTAGCACTACCACGAATTTCAAGCCGTGATTCAGTGGTACATGTCAGGATTACTGACAGAGGAAGCGACCGTAAATTTGCTTCTCCTCAATTTCTTTCCCAATTTCTATCGTACTCTGTGCATTTGGCTCGATTTCGATGGTGTGAGAAGAACAGAAGTGTCACAGTGGTATGGTGAGTGGCAGTCAAGATTCCCTGATGCACTACGGCAAAACAAAGCTGTGAAAAGTGAGAAAATCCGGAATATATTGCAATATAGCAAATTCTTTTCAGATCAATTCCTCGGCGGACTGCAAGCAATGAAACAGTCACTTGCAGGACTTAGGGTTACGGGATACGTTCCACAAGCACATTTGGAACCTTCAATGCCCGAACCAGAAGCGCCGAAAAGAGCACCACTTCAACCAGTTCGACAAGGCGATTCCGGCGGATTTGAGCGAGCGACGATGCGGAAATTAATTCAACAGAGGGCTGCAGAAGCGAACATTCCTTTCACCCCAACGGACAGAATGTACCTCATTCATCCTTTGTACAAATGCGGCGATAGGATGGTTTACTTCACTGATGGCGGAAACATGATATATACGCTTGATGCGGAGACAAGAACGTACAAGCCGATTGGTATTGACGCTTTGATTGACCAGTGTCGAAACTCGTGAAATCTCGTTGTACAGGTTCCAAAGTAAACTATTGAAATCTTTTTTTGACAAGAAGCACAGAATGCGGGTAGAGGTTATTGTACTCAGTAGTCGGACCTCGTTCAGGCATTTCCCTCACAAAAACTTGCATTTGTCTGCAATCAGTAACCTGTGATATGTTGTTTCAGGTTCCGAGAGCGTTCTATAGAATTTGACTGTTGAGCAGATCAACTTGTTTGTTATATAGTCATTCCTTTTTTTGAAGGCTCCTAGCAAATTCAACGCAAGCCTGAAAACGCATACCCAACGATGTCCAGAGTGTGTTTGCCTGAAAGAGGACGGGCGTCATACGGTACTCGGTGGTTTGGCGGATTCCGGGATGAAATTGAAGAAGTCATTGGAGGCATTGCTTCTCCGCGTTCGCGCTTCTTTCCTTTTCTGTATTTACGAAGTTGAATGCACGACTCGCGGCTAGTTTCCTACCACTTCAGATGTTTACTGGTCCATTCCCCGCTTAGTATTGATTTTAGTCGGATTTTCGAAAATAATTTGCGCAATCTGGTATTCACAAAGCTGCATTCATCGTTCGTAGAATCCGCGTTGTTCGTCCAGAAGCTGCTTTGCTGTTTCAACGTGATTTCTGTTAGGATAATTCCACCTTACCAGTTCGAGAGTCTTTAGCGACAGTAACCCCTTGATCATCGACCGTTCAATAGCGATTCCTCTTTCAGAACATGGCCGATCCCCTCCGACTCCTCCGCGAATACACAACCGGTCGTCGTCAGCTGAGAGAAGTTCCTCACGGAGGAGAGGTCTACTACGTCTTCGGTGATGTGGCCTATCCGCGTGATGTGAGGACCGGATTGGGCGTCTATAACAAGGCCGACGAGTACTACACGCTCCAGTCGCTGCTGACTCTCTGGGAGAAGCGCCATGCCCAGCACACTGTGTACGTCAGAGATGTCTCCACATCGAACATCCAAGTCGTCACACGAGCTGATCGGTGAGATTTCACGGATTGGAACTTTGCAAACCGCTAATTTCAGTAAGGAATTGATTGACTTCCTTGAAGGTCACCGCGATGAACCTCCCTCGAACTACAACATGCTTGCGACTCCACCACCGCCAACTCCTGCCGCCCGTCTCTTAGCTGCGGTCGGAACCGACAATGTAGAGCCTCCTGAGCGGAAGAAGCCGAGAATCGACAAGGACACGAAGGGCAATCGTCTGGTGGATCGGCTGCTGGATGAAGGCGCCGGACAGGTTGGTGACGGCAGCGAGGTGCGCAGTTTGAGCAATGAGCTGACGGTGGAGCGAATCGCAGAGTTAAAGAACAAAGTGAAAAAGCAAAAGCGGCATCAGATCAAGACAGTGGACAAGTGAGTGAATAGTTTCGAAATGTTTTTTTAGCTCCGTTTCAGCATTGAAGGTGATTTCGACGCAACAGAAGCGACTGCTAGCATCGATCAGCGCGAGAAAGGCAGCAGGGAGCGCATCTGGCGTGATCGTAACACTTGCCTCGTCGCTCCAAACCGTAACTTCAGCAGCGTTCTATCCGTTCTGCAGAGTTTGAAGCTCCGCGAGGAGGCTGCCGCCAAACACAAAAATGGTCACCACACAGAACGTTCCAACACATCCCAGAAGCGTCCGGCTCCTGAACAAACCAGCTACAGTCGTTACAATCAGGAATTGTACGAGGAGGACGAGACCGCTGGATTCCAGATCAATCCTACGCTTACTTTCCACGGTAAGACACGCTATTTCCCTGCTTGTGCTCATGGCTGAGTTAAGGCACATCGTTCAACTCGATCAAGGACGCAGCAGCAGCTCCCAATGCCAAACCGATCGCTGTTCCGTCTGCTTCGAAACCGGCGCCTTCGCATTCGAAATCACACGAATCGTCCTCGAATGGAACGTCGGCTAAAAGACCATCACGCACGCCGATCATCATTATCCCGGCCTCCACATCGTCGCTCATCACGATGTTCAACGTCCGCGATATTCTCCAAGACATGAAGTACGTGACGACAGAGAGCCGGAAGGGTCAGCGAAGAGAAACGGAAGTTCTACTACAACGACGGAAGGAGGGCGGCATAACTGTGCCTTACCGAGTGATCGACAACCCGATGAAGCTGTCAAACGACGAATGGGATCGTGTGGTCGCCGTTTTTGTTCAAGGCCCAGCATGGCAATTCAAGGGTTGGCGGTGGAACGGCAACCCAACAGATATCTTCAGCAACGTTGCGGCTTTCCATCTCAAGTACGACGAGCAGAAGCTGGATCCCAACGTCGGAAAGTGGAGCGTGACGGTCTTTTCAGTTTCGAAGGTCAAGCGGCATTTGGATAAAGCGACTCTAGGCAAGTTCTGGGGTGTGTTAGATCGCCACATCATGAAGCACAAACCAAATTTGAGGTACTAAATTTATTCCTCCTGTATAAAGTTTAAATTGTCGAATAAAATTGCTATTTTCACTTCTGTTCTGTGCAGTGTTCACCTCCAAATCAGCCGTTTTTCTGTCCTCTGCTCTTATCGCACAAACAGCAGAGCAAATACTATACCGTCACCGCTTCGTTGGGCATATAAGAATGCATAGTTAGCCGCTATCGTCCCCTGTTTTCGCCTTTCCTAATGGCCACCAACGTCTCCGAGTATCGCGCTCTCCAGCCGCTATGGGAAACGATCAAGAACGGAAGAGAGGATATCCTCAGTTCGCCGCTGTTTCCGCCGATCTATGCGCTGAGCATCGACTACACTTGGGTTCTCATCTTTGCAGGTACAGTAATCCGTGAGTGTTAACTTAGGCTTGCTTTTTAGTCATTGATCTGTACTTCTACGACTGGCCGTTCTTCAAGAAGCACAAGATTCAGCAGCACAAAGTGGTGACGTGGGGGTTGTTGGTGGAGACGCTGAAGCTGCAGCTGAAGAATCAGTTCTTCTACATCTACCCCATGGCCATCGTTCAGCTATTCTTCGTTCCCAGAACGATTCTCCCTGAATTGGCACCGACGCTGGCTGAACTCTGCGGCCAAGTATTCCTTTACTTCGTTCTGTTCGACGCGACTTACTTCTTCTTCCATCTGGCGAATCACAAGGTAGTTGAAGGTTACTGTATGTTCAAAATACGGTAATCGCAGGTCCGCTGGCTATATCGTTGGTGTCACTCTGTGCATCATGAGTACAGTAGCCCGTTTACCGCCACCGCGCAACATCTCCACCGTTTGTTTTCTTCAATCCCTTCATATCTTTCTCATCGTACCGTTCAGCGTTTGAACTCTTCTTCGTTGGCGGCTTCATCACCGCGGTGCCTTGGATGCTGGACACGCATCCGCTGACCTACTGGATCTGGTTCTTCGTGGCTCAGAGCATCTCCTACGAGGCGCACATGGGATACGACTTTCCATTCGCGTTCCACCATTTCATTCCTTTCTACTCGGGAGCCCCAGCTCACGATATGCACCACTTGAGGCCCCTCACGTGCTTCCAGCCATGGCTGAACTACCTTGACCGTATTTTTGGCTACTACGTGTCCTATGAAGACCTTCTGCAGATGCGGAAGGACCAAGCGAAGAGATACGGTCGCTACGATGAAAAAGATGTAAAGGGATTGAAGAAAATAAATTGATCAACTGAATTTAATAAAAACCCAAGTTCAGTCGGGGTACGGTCGTGTAGGCATTGGCCGTCAACCGCTCCAGGCTTCGTCAATGGGAGAGATGTGTTGTCGGTATATGCGCGCTCCACTGCGATTCTAGTCCGGCGCAGATTTCTTTTCACTCAGGTTCAATCGGGCGCGATGCGCTGTACGAGGAGCGTCTAGCAGACAGTCTTTCCTTCGATTCGAGACCTTTTCTCTCCCCACTTCACCGCCGCTCATTTTGTTGTTTGGTCGCCCTCTCGAACAACACGCACGGCATGAT
Source organism: Steinernema feltiae (assembly GCA_007213375.1). Lineage (NCBI taxonomy): Eukaryota > Metazoa > Nematoda > Chromadorea > Rhabditida > Steinernematidae > Steinernema > Steinernema feltiae. The sequence continues at coordinate 6,772 of MQUG01001544.1, read as the reverse complement.
GCGGCTCTCGAAGCTGAACCTTCTTGTGCTGCTGGCAGTTTTCTGTGCCTGTGAGCGTTGAATCCTCGCGATCGGCACAATTCAACGATTTTCATATTTCAGATTCCACTTTGGGCGCCAAAGTCACGGTGCAAAACGATTTCGAGTGCAAGGCAGGTCACAATTGGCTGAGAAGTCAGGTCGAAGTGGAACGCGAGAAATTTGCGCTCGTCGCGGTCTACTGCTTCGGATTCGCGAAGTTAAATACGACGAAAGTGCGCTCGGACGATGAAATCAACGCGTACTACAAGAACTTCCTGAACGGAATGAGAGAACGTGAGTTTCTACATCTTTTGGTTTGTTTTACGCGAAATTTTCAGTTGAAACTCAATCGGCGAGCGAGGACTGCGTTCTCAACAACTACGACGTGCAGATGTTTGCTACGCTGCTCGAAGACGACGTGATTACCTCGTTCTACAAGGTGAAAAGCAATCAGCCCGACAGCGCCCGGCATGCGATTGTCATGCGAACGTTGAAGCGCGAAGAAACGGTCAGCCTCAACCCGGACCGATACACGGGAGATAGCACCTTCTGTTGGCCAGAACAGGCGTACGGGGCCGACAAGCATCTCATCTTCAGCAACGGGGCTTGGAAGGTGAAGCTGAAGAACAATCGCCAGGAGCTGAGCAACTTCAAGGGAAAGGACGATTCGACTTGTCCATCGGCTCAAATTCCAGGAACTGTGTACAGCCCTTCGAGTGACCGACGCGTGACATTGCACAGAAAGTACGAGAATCGTTACAAACTGTATTTTGCAAATGGAAATCGCTATTACTTCCGCATCAAGTAAGAGTAACTCTATGACTTGAGTTTTATGCTTCTTTCAGGTCAGTGCTGAAATTCCCGAATCAACGGTACAAGAAACGTTACTTCATGCACACTTACGCGTTGACCGCCCAGGAAGTCGCAGTGCTCGACAGGAACTCTACTCACTGTTTGCCTAATTATCCGCACATTTCTGGAATGTTCTTCGTTGGAAAGTAAGTTTGTTTCTAACAATTCTATGTTTTCAAACCGTGATTTAGCGTTCCTACGTCCAAGGGCAACTTCTATGTCCCAACTACTGTCGGGTACGGATCGGTTGAAACAGCAGCGACAGTCTCTGCAGAAGGAGAAGGCCGCAGCGACGAACTCTCATTTAATTGCGCTCCGCAGTTTTTCTTTGACAAGGGAATGGCCTCTCTGATTGCCTTATTAATCGCCATAACCGTGACTGCGATTGCTGTCTTCTTCTTTATTCGCATCAGATTCTGCGTTCGTCCGGCGATCATCCGCAAGCTTCGCGATATCAAATTGAAGGAACTGAAGGAAGAGGAAGCTGGTGAAATGAAGGAAGCAACTTGCGAAGAAAGTGAAGATTGTTCGAAATCTTGCAGTAAGCTACACCCCTTAGATTATGTTAGTTGTGCGCTTTTAGTGACAGAGTCCCGAATGGGAGAGACTACGTGCGAAACCAAGTGTGAGACGAAATGTGAAACAAAGGCCGAAACTACCGTTGACCAGTCGAAGATGGCCGCCGTCTCCGCCAACGTTTCAGTTGCGAACAAAGGTGCAAAGTCGAAGATGGGAACGACGACGGAAAACGATTTTTGAGAAGATTGGTGATGTTCGTATGGATTAAAAGAAGTTGACCCATTCACTCTACGTGTTAATCATTGCTTTCACAGGCAATGTGCATTGCTTTTGCGGTTCATTTAAGAATGTACGAGCTATGCATGCTCTGAATCAACTGAGCGCGAGTGCAATGTCTCCCAATGTCTTAATCTACTTGTTCGCTCTTGGATTCTTTTTCATCGCGATTTCCCAAGCTGTTCCAGTTCCTCCCTCGGTTTCTGCCACCAACGTTGATTCAGAAAATGACTCCGAAGTAGGATTCCTGGACAGTATTCTCGGGGATGAAGCGGATCTATGGGACACCGTCGCTAAAATGGCTGAAAAAGGCTTCGCAATGGTAGTTGAAGTCTTAAAGAACTACGGTAAGACCGTTACAAAAGTCCATGCCTCTCCGCTCATCAACCATTAATTAACCAAACCTTGTACGTGATAACTCCTTCATTTGTTTTGTATAAACCGAAGTGAAGAAACCATAATAAATTAATTAATTCTTATGATTGTGTGTCAGCACAGCTAATCTCCGACCAATACTGTGTGCATTCCAATTAGAATTTGTGGCGATTATGGGAAAACACAGCACACATGACAACTTCCGCCATCTTCCGCAAGGATGCGAGCGTGTGTTCCCTTCGACAATGTTTGCTTCCGACCCGAGTGAATCGAAGATCGAAGAAAAACAGCGTCACGATGTCACAACCGTTCGCTTCTCGTCGAACTCTTCAAATTCTCCCTCCGTATTTGCCCAACGTTAAACGAACGACGGCGTTGACAGCGAATCGGCTCCAAACGCTCATAATCGAAGTGCACTCATTCCGATCGATAAGTGCGTTGCCGATAAAGGAGGCCACACACTGATTGACATCTCTCTAATTGAAAGCTCACGGTCTCTGCTTTCACGCGATAAGCGGCGTCGGCAGACCTGCGTGGTCTTGGAGATCGACGTCATGTTGATGATAGGCGTCGTCGGGGAAACATGAGAGGATCGGATTCAGCGAGGCGAAACGTTTTTTGATCTTTTGAATTGTTAATCCACTCAAAATATGACACTTTCGACTGCGAGAATTGCTGCAGAATACGCGTCTCGCCTCTAAAACACTATTACATCAGATCACCCGACCCCTCAAAAAAGTACTTTTCAAACAAATCATCGATTTGCCGAACGTGCGCTGCTCTTGAAGCGATAATCAACGACTGTCCTTCTCTTGCCGTCCCTTCATCCCCTCCGACCACAAATCGCTCTCTATCGCATCGCATTCCTCTCCCCGCCTGTGCTCACACAAACCGACTATCGGCGCGACCGACCGACAACGCACCACATTGGCCGGAATCGTCTTGTAGTTTGCAGGGCGTTTTGGCGATGGCGACGTGGCAGTTCTGGTAGTCGCCGCTCGCTCGCTCGTCTGTCCGTCTCCTCCTTCAATTCACTCGGCGGTACGGCCGCGATCACTCGCACGCTCCGTTTCGATCGCTCACACTCAATCGTCGCGCTGGTCGTCGTCGATGGCGGCGAGAGCTTCTATTCCAACAGTCGCCGACCAGCTCGCCGGTTTAAATGCTTTCGCTCTGGGACCACCGGTGCGATGTATTTTGTCGCGTTGTTATGAGCGAGACAAGGCGATTTCTTTTTCGAGTTGTTTTTGCGATGCCACACGCGCGAACACGCTTCACACTTTTATCGCCTTGCTTTACGTTCCGATGTGAGCGGAATTTATGTGGTGCGTTCTTCGTTTTTTTGTCATTCGTGAAGGCGACCGGCGACGAACGATCCGGCGCTCGGGTCAAGGTCAATTCCACGTGTTCATTTGTTTATCGAAAGCTTCCTTCGGTCCGCGTCTTAGTCGTATTAGCTCAGCCCACACGATCTATATTGTTATTTGCAGAGCTCACTGTTTCCAAGTAAGCACTCGGACGAGTTTTGGACGAGTGTGCACGATCCCGAGGACACGGAACGGAACGAACCCCCCACCTGCACGACGTATCTACGCGAGCCGGGCCTACTGTCATGGATGTCGAAATGAACCTGAATGTTGAAAATGGCGTTCCCGTCGCCACCCCCGAAGTTATCGAAGCCGCCGTGAATGTCAGCGGAGTAGATGCTACTGAGAACAACAACAATCACGAAGGTACGTTTGTCTGTCGTTATTACATGAACTTATGGGAAATGTCGTGATATAAACACCGACATTAGAAACACGCATTTAATCACGCGTCTGCTTGAGTAGCAATTGCCTCTAACTCAGTATAGAATTAAAACGAACATATTATTTAACGTTTTTTTTTTGCAGGAAGCTACGGAAAGGCAATCGGAGATGGACGCCCCACCGCTGATGATTCAGTCGGCCAAATGGACTACAACACCGACTTCCCAGTTCTTGGTCCTTCTGAAGCTCCGGGAGCACCAATGGGAGCTTGGGGTAGCAAGATGGTCAAGGCGAATACAGCCTCTGCGATCATAAAGCTGACGGCTGAGGAGCGCGCCGGTCGTGGATTTGGCTCGAAGTCTCTTGGAGGCCCCGCTGATGAGAGCAACCGCTGCAAGCAAATCTCCGCCTCTACTGGAGCCAAGATTGACTTCAGTGAAGCGCGTGATTACTCCGTGAACATCCTCATCACCGGAGACGCCGCCAGTGTCGAGAAAGCTCGCTCCCTATTGGCTCGCACTCTCCAGGCTCAGATCACCCGCGAGGTGTCCATCCCCAAGGATCATCACCGCATCATCATCGGCAAGGCCGGAAGCAACTTGCAGAGGATCCAAGCCGAATGCGACTGCAAGATCGATGTTCCCAACCGCGACAACGCCAGTGATATTGTCAAGATCACCGGTCCGTCGGAAGGAGTCGCCAAAGCCGTCAGCCGCATCCAAGCTACCAGTGACGAACTTTTGAAGACCGGAAATGCCGAACTCGACATCCCCAAGGCGTTTTACCCATGGATCCGTGGACCCAACAACGAGTTTTACGATAAGTGGACTAATGAGTTGGGCTGCCGCGTCAACATTCCTCCACCATCCGCCAACAACGACGTGATTGTGATCACTGGAGAACGTGAAGCCGTCAACCAAGTCGCTTCTGCCATTCAGTCCATCTACAACTCGAAGAAGAACGCTGTGACAGTCACTTGCAAAGTGCCTATTGCTCAACACCGCTACATCATCGGACCTCAGCGCAGTGGTATCCACGAGATTCTCCGACAGACCGACGTCGCCGTGGAAGTCCCTGCTGAGGAGGACAACTCCGACGTCATCACACTGCGCGGAGAGCAGCAGAAGCTTGGAGATGCCCTGGCACTTGTCTACTCAAAGGCCACCTCCATCGTTTCTTCTGTCATCGAGTGCTCGCCTTGGATGCACAAGATGCTCATCGGACCTAAGGGTGCAACCTTGGAGAGCCTCGTCTCCAACAAGGACAAGGTGAAGATCGACTTCGAGAAGGGATCCACTGGAGTGATCTACATTGAAGGTGCCCCCGAAGAGGTCAAGGCTGCCAACACCGCTCTCCAAACCGAAATTGACCGTCTTGAGCGTGAGGTTGCTTCGGAATCAATTGATGTGAACCCCACCTTCCACAAGCACATCATTGGGCGCAACCGTTCAGCTCGTACGTTTAATTCAATAACCTCCTTATTTCATTTGTCTTTCTTAGTCAACAAGATCCGCGAAAAGTACGATGTGCAGGTGATCATTCCCAACGAGGCCGTTCACTCCGCTGAAATCCGCGTCGAAGGAAAGAAGGATGGAGTCGTCAATGCCATCAAGGAGATCAAGGAGATCGTAGCTCGTCTTGTAAGTGCAATCATAAATTGCCGAAATTACCAAGAAAAATAATTTTAGGAGAACGAAAAGACCCGCGATATCATCATTGCTCAACGATTCCACGGACAGTTGATTGGTCCCAAGGGAGCTGAACTCAACAAATACCGCGAGAAGTACCCTACCGTTGTCTTCTCATTCCCTGAGGCTTCCGCCAAGTCTGATATCATTACTCTCCGTGGTGATCGCCAGGAAGTCGACAAGGTCTACGAAAACCTGACCAAGAAGAACAAGGAATTCCTCGAGTCCAGCTATCAGGAGACGATCCCCGTTTTCAAGGAGTTCTGCAAGCACATCATTGGAAAGGGAGGCAGCAAGATCAAGACTATTCGCGAGAACACAAAGGCTCGCATCGACCTCCCCGCCGCTGATTCGGACGAGTCCGTTATTACCGTCACCGGCAAGAAGGCGGATGTGCAGAAGGCCATTGCTGAGCTCACCACCCTCCAGAATGAGCTCTCCAGCATCGTCAGCGAGGATGTTTCCGTTCCAGCCAAGGTGCACTTCCGCTTTATTGCCGGAGGTCGCCGCCTTCTTCGCGACATTGAAGACGCCTGCGGAGGAGTGCACATCAAGTTCCCCGCCGAGAAGTCCAACTCCGACAAGGTCTCCGTGCGCGGACCCAAGGACGATGTTGCCAAGGCTGTCGAGCAGCTGAAGAAGTTTGCCAAGGACTGCGAACAAACATCGTTCGAAGACTCCGTCGTCGCCAAGGCCGAGTACCACCGGTTCTTCATCGGCAAGGGAGGATCCAAGATCAACAAGATGTCCGAGCAGTTCCCCACCGTTCGCGTCATGTTCCCGCGTGAATCGGACGCAGAGAAGGAGCGTATCCACTTCATCGGAAAGAAGGAAGAAGTCGAAGAGATCAAGAAGATCTTCGAGCAGCAGATCGCTGAGCTAAATGAGCAGACCGAGCTCACCGTCGAAGTTGATTCGAAGTACCACAGCCACTTTGTCGCCCGTGGAGCCGCCGTTCTCAACGAGATCCAGACCAGCAACGGAGGAGTCATCATCTCATTCCCCCGCAAGGGAGCCACAGAGAACACCGTCACCATCAAGGGATCCAAGCAGTGCGCCGAATCCGCTAAGCAGCGCATCGTCGAGATCGTCGAGGACCTTGAAGCTCAAGTCACCATCACCGTGGATATTCTCAACGAGCACCACCGGACGATGTTCTCGCCCAATGGCAAGGTCCGCGTGCAGAACATCCAGAACGAATTCAACGTGCACATCAAGTTCCCCGACCGCAGACGCACAGAGAAGACCGCCGAGGAAGTGGAAGAGAACAACGGAGAAGTGAAGCCGAGG
>MQUG01001543.1:0-15605 GCA_007213375.1 Steinernema feltiae | reverse complement strand
ACTCTTGCGGGCGGTTTTGCCACGCTCAATGTAGTCAGTCCACTCCACGCATTCTTGTACACGAATACTGTATGAGCACCGCTGAGTGTCCGCTTCAATACTGAAACTGAATTTGCCTTTGAATTTAGACATTTTTGTAGGATTTGAGGTCAGTGAACACAAGCTGAGAATCTTTATACAATGCTGCTATCCACAGAATCGAGAGAGGCTAAGATAGAATTGTGGTCTTGCAGCAAACGGTCTGGCTCTGGCTTTGCAAGGCTCACAACTATCGAGGCGGACTTTCTGGGTTTTGAGAGCTTTCCAGCACAGTTAATGATCAAAACAACGGATCTTGGTTAAAAATTAATGAGTCGATCTTGGGTCGTTCTTGATATAACTCCCCTCTTCATCTCTTATTGAATCAACGAGCATACCGAGCTGAACAAAAGCCATCTCGTCAGATTTCACAACTCAAGCAGCTTCGAGCCTAGCTAGTGCTCGAATTCGTTTTCTACGGAATTATAGATTTCGTAAGCTTTTTGCTGTTTTCTACAATCGAAAAACGGTGTTTACAGCTCGTGCTACAAACACGGTCACAATACCTCTAATTGCATTGTTTACACAACGACAAAATCCAGCGAAAGTGCAATATTCCAAAATATTTTCCTCAAAGTCCGTTCTTTGTGGCTCAGCCGGAGCTCCAAATAGCGGCGGCTAGAATAGATGAGAACAGCCCGTCACGGTTCCGAGAAACAGACCAAAAATAAGAGTTTTCTCCACTTTCAAATTATGGAGGCGTCTCTGGAGGGTCGGCCGCACTCCGATGAGCAACGCCGACACAGCGCAGCGCACACATTGAGTCATGTGCGCAAATAGGGTGTTCGCCGGGATGAAATTGAGGCGAACGATCACCGATTCACGCAAAGTCCACGCGAGATTAACTCAAAATTGCCGGATTTTTGGAAACTCGGAGTTTAGAGCTCAATTGTGTCGTTTTGGGGATAGAACTGATCGATTTGGACTTTGGAATGATGAATTGTTGCGCGTAGTTTAGAGAAAGCCATAGAAGAAGAACTACGCTAGCGCGTGTGGGGAAGGGCAGAAGTGACGAAGGCTTAAGGGTTGTTTGGTCAGATAGACGAGGAGGTTAAGAGATAGCTTGAGTTTTGAGCTTGAGTGTAGATAATGGTCTAGTAACGGTCAAATTCAAAACAACAGAAATCAGGTCGCCCAAGATTGACAATTTTGAAAGCGATGTTTCTGTTATCTTCGCAGGGCTTCATTCTATCTTCTCGTGCTGCGTTGGTGCAAATTCGCCCCTTTGCAACGCCACTTTGCGTCCTAACTCGGTTACGCATGCAATCTAGGGCGCATTTTAGCAAAATAGAGTTCACACATTTGAAAGCGACGTCTCACGTCTGCCAGTGCCTCGAGAACAGATTTTGCCAAGATTTCATGTGTAATCGAGTTACGACGCAAAGTGGCATTTTGGAGAGAAATGCAGCGCGTTGTCTGCATTCTTTGCAGACGCAATCGTTGGTTTACATTGCAAAAACTGGTCAGGGGTACCCCGACCGATCCGACCGATTAGATCCGAGAAACCGATTTTGCAATTCTGAGTATGGAGCTTTTTTAATTTGAGTTTGTGCACCAAACTGCCTCAGATGATGTCTTTGTTCATAGAAATGCTAATAAAATCGAAAATATCAGCGCAAAATGCGACGAAATACAAAAAGATATTTTGAGTTACTTTTTTTTATAGATTTTTTCAAATTTCCGCTTTTTTGACACAAATGCTAGAGCTCTACGAGCGTGAGTTCAATAAAAAACGTCACTTGAGCTCGAAGAGTTAATTGAACTGCTGAAGAGATGCAAGTGATGCGGAACTAAGAAATGTTGAAGCGAAGGGAACAAGGAAACTAGAGCTGTTTGTGTATTGAATATTGGCCTTTCTAGTAGGCCAAAGATTCCAAAGCGGAAATTCAATTTTCAGTAAACAAGTGATCTGCACGCGTTCAGCTTGCTGCTGGGCGCTATTTTACGTGCTGCTTTGAGGGATGTTGGCCTGTTTTGGCGGAAAAGCAAAAGAACGAAGCGGGTTTTTGTGTTAAAAGAAAGAAAAATCGTTGCTTTTTAAATGCCTAAATCCAGTTTGCAGTTCACTAGCAACTCTTTAAACTCATTAGCAACAGTTTATGGATAGATACAGCCTAAAAACGTGTCTGTTCAAAATTACAGAGCCACAGGACCATTTAGCAAGGGGAAGTAGTGCGGACGGAGACTGCGGAGACTCGAAATTTCACCGCAAAACAATAATAAATCGGGATTGGACGATTTTTGGAGTCTGACTTGTCCACAACAGGGCTTCAACGGCTAAACGTAGCCTCTCCTGTTTTTCTACAGAACTAAAGGTGGACCGCGACAACGCGACTATCGCGGCATCCACGGTCATCCGTTATATCGCTTCAAAATCATAAATTTTGCAAAACTTTGCGGAGGCAGCAGAACCTCTTCAAGAAGTTTAATAATTCATGAAAACGCGATCGTCCACTTACGTAATGAGCGTTTTTGAAGTCATTACTAATGACTTCAGTTGACAGCGTCACGGCAACACTTTTGCGGTTTTCTGGAAACTTCTAGATGTCTGATGCGCATATCAGGAATTACACCGAGAGCGCATTAGAGATGCTAATCTATGTGCGCTCGTTCTTGCGCGCGAATGAGCCGAGATTTATGTGAATGGCTTGCCTGAATGGGCCGCTGCGAAGCTAGCCGTGAAAACTAAAAATAGAGAAAAATTTGTGTTCAAATTGGATTTAAAGGGACCGAAAATCAGGCGTTTAGTAATGCGCATTCAAGCATGCAATTCATACAGAGTATTTGATGGAAAAAGGCGCTAATTTCATCATGGATGACGCGCAATTTTTGGTCCTCATGAGCGCCATAACGTCACAAAGTTATTTTGGTGTTGAATTTTTAAAGAAATGACTCTTCGAGATTACTAAGAACCATTGCTCACAGCACGCATTAGCAATGCTGACCGACGTTCTCGCATAGACTAGTGAATGTCTTGTTTGAATGGCCCAGCCTAAAAGTGAGAAACGAGCTGTAAATGCTAAAATAGGAAGAAAGCTAACGAGAAATTTGATTGGAAGGCTGAAACTAAGAAATCAAGGCAAATCAAGGTCTGGATTGTATTTGCGAAGAAGAAACGACCATTACCGAAAAGGCGACGCTCAATTTTAGGTCTTTGAGTCGTCATAACGTTTTTTGGCTATTGAATTTGAAAAATTTGATTTCAAAGTACCAGATTGTAGCTTTGCGATAGGCACACGCGACTTATAGACACGTTGTGACACAAAAGAGCGCTATTCTCCCCAAGGCAAACGCTCAATTTTTGGTCGTTTTGATCGTCAGAAGCGATATTTTGGCTTTTTGATTTAAAACATCACTCTTCCGGCTCACTAAAACGCATTCCAACAATGCCCATTGCACGCTTGAGCAATGCGGATCGATGTGCTCTCGTTCTCCCATAAACGAGGCTTGATTTATGTAAATTGTTGGTCTGAATGGTCCGCTTTGAAACAAGCCACAACGGCTAAAAATAGCGAAAAAACAAACGAGAAATTTGTTGTCAAAATTCAATCTAAAACATCAAAAACAAAATTTAAGGATTCAAATATACGCGATTACGCATTGAAATGAAGCCTCTCTGTCTCTCCGTGAGTTACAAACATGTTTGTTTTACTAATGTCATCAACGGTGGCGCTCGTTTTCTTAGTATCTAGGTCTTCATAACGTCACAAAGTTTTGTATTTGAATTTTTCAACAGATGACTCCTTCAGATTCCGAAAAGCACGCGAGCAGCGCTCACAGCACGCATTAGAAATCTTGAAATCTGGATTTCTCGCGTAAACGAGACGCAATTTACGAAAATACTAACAAAAACATGTGTTTTTGTTAGTATTTTCTGAAAGTAACGAATCAGAAAATCAAGGTCATAGAAAGCTGAACCTTAGCTGAACCTGCATGTGAATGGGCTGAGAAACTAGCCGTAAAGGCTAAAAATAGCGAAACTATAAAGTGAGAAATTTGTTGTAAAAATTGAATCTAAAGAGAGCGTAAATGAAGCTCTCAGTAATTGGCTGTATGGGTACACATGCTTGTTTTACTAATTTCATCAAGGATGACGCTCGTTTTCCTAGTTTTTGGGTCTTCATAACGTCAAACCATAACGTCACAAACTTTGGTTTTAAAATTTTCAAAAGATGACTCCTTCTCAGATCTGTAAAACGCATTCCCGCATCGCTCACAGCGCACATTAGAAATGCTAATCTATGTTCGCTCGTTCTCGCGTAAACAAGGCGAGATTTATGTGAATGACTCGCATTAATGGGCCGCTGCAACGCCGTTAAAGCAAAGCTCATAAATTAAGACACATCTCTTAGCGCGAAACGCGATTTTCGAGGGCGCCACGGTCAATAGAGAGAGCCCAATCGCCCGATTTAGACTTTTAACTTCCAGACAGATCGCCTTCGAATGTCTGAGACAGGACAAGACGTGCAACGACAGACTTGACGTCATGCGATGGCTCTATCTAACGCTCATCTTCGAGAATCCAAAAATATTTATGCACTCTGTTTCGCAGGCATAACAAGCGCAAATGTAGTTATGCGGAATGCTAGCGTGAATGGGACGCTGAAAGGCCTGCGAAAGGATAAAAATAGAGCTTTGCTTTGTTGTTCACAGATGAAGCAGGGATGGAACGAGAAATCAACAATTCTAAGGCCAGAAAATTCAATCGCTCCTATTTTAGTCATTCACATTAAGACACACATAGTAAGAAAGTGGATTTAGGTCCGCGTTCAAGTAAGCTTCAGTGAGTTATTTTAGTATCAAGTCGGTGTCGGTCATCGTCAATCCGGCCAGCGCAAACCTGGACGAAATGCAAGTGCTGATTTGTGATTTGTGCGCAAAATCTTTTTGTTTCGATGAAAATCGTCGAAAAGAAAGAAAATAAATGTAATAAAATCGGACCCTCTCGATATCGGCTCCAAATACAAATTGAACAGGCTATTGTCGGATCAATTGTGAATTTCCACAGGAAAAAGTGCGCCAATCGTTGATTGTCTCGTCGATTTGAACGGAAAAACCGCCTTGATGAGATGTTTTGAAATTAAAATTGAAATGGCAACGAAATTTGTGTGGAGTAGACGTTTAGTAGAAAAGGCGTTTTTCGATTAGATTCTTGGTTTAATCAGGAGTTTTATGACGTGTTTTGTCTTTCCTACCCTCTTCTGAGCATTAAAAAGAGAAATCTGGTTTTTGGCTGATTTTTAGAGCAACAGGGAATCATTCCGGTTCGAGACTCCGCACAAATGTGGATTAGAAGCTCGCGAACAAAATTTATAAGACAAAAAACAACGTAATCCCATGTGGAACGAGAAATTTACGTAGGCGCAAACAGGACAATGCGGCTCCCTGGCCAGAAAACAGAGCTAGCCGAATAACGAGCCGGTAGCTCGAACATGGAAAGCGCGAACAGATGCTCGTACATAAAAAAGGCAAAAAATTGAAAATGTTGACTTGTTAGAGCTGATTAGAGCTCAAAGCTCAATAGTTTATCAGTTCAATGCATTGGCAGCAAACTGAAACACTCCGGAACACATTTTGCGACCGCAAAGGGGGCACTCAGAGTAATCAAAAATAGTCAATAAAACAGTTCTCCTCCTCCTCGTCCACGTCCACGTCTTCAGCGCACTCTCCCAAAATTAGCTTTTGTTGTTTGCGCCTTTCAGCTCCCCGAACACGACCACCGTGTTCGACGAACAATAAAGCGATTATTGAACGCGAAGTGGTCTTATAGCGAAAAACTCGTTTTTGAAGAGATTTATGCAAAAAGTGGCGTTCTCAACACGACAACGATTGGTGGTTCACACGCTCATTGTCGTCAACTCGGGCGATTTTGCAGCGTGGACTCGCGAAAGGTCGGATTTGCAGAGCGGAAACGCGGCCACCGGGAACAGTGACGAAAACCGCCGAAGAACACGTTGCACTTGTAGACGACGAAGAAGAAGTAGGAGGTGAGGAGGAGGAGAAGGAGAGAGACGCCGAGGCCCACGCCGGTGGTGACTTGTTGTTGGTAGTCTGAAAAGAGAACAAGTGATTCTCTCGGGGTAAACAGAGGAGGTAATTGCTGTGGTGAGTGAGCTGAGCTTTTGATCAAATATTTTGATCGAAAACAAAGCGCTAAAGTTAGTGATTGCGGTTGATTGCGATGAAAACATGTGATTTTGTGTTAATGTCACGTTGCAACATGATATTTAGCTCCACGGCGTCATGAAATAGGAGAACAACACCTTCTTAGAATGACAGTAAGAACATAGGTGGTTCTATCTGTAAAGCGCTTCAGCAGAGGCAATGTACTATACTCCCGCCGCTAAACAAGTCAGAGGTTCGATTACTGCAATAAACATGGAGGTTTTTTGTGATTTGGTTCAGATTCGCTTGCACCGAATGCAGACTGCGCGCTTTGTTTTCAGCGGGAAATGCCACTTTGCGACCGTACTCGGCTGTTCATGCGATCTAGGGCTAATACACTATATTTTTGGGCTGATTTGGTGCAAATCCATACAAAGGCCGTTGAGAAACATCAATTTCAAAATGCGCTAAGAGAGGGAAGTGCAAGGCAGGCGCCGTAAGGGCAGACGGTCGTAAACCGGCCGGCGAGGAGGGAAAGGGTGCGCGACAGCGCTGACCAAAGGGCAACGCAACAGTGAGGCTGATACAAGAGCATCCAGAACCTACAGCTATCATGTCACCAACTATGCAGCAAGCAACTTTCAAAATCCGAATCAAAACCACTCTAAACAAGAAATCGATCTTTCTCGGCTGCTATTGCTTGAATTTGCACCATACTAAGCCTAAAAGATAGAAAAATGCCTCGCGAATGCCTTTCCCATAAACAGATTTTTACTAAAATTAACCCTAGATCGCGTGCATAACCGAGTTAGGTCGCAAAGTGGCACTTCCTGTTGAAAACGGAATGCTCTCTCTGCATTCGGTGCAGCTCGAACATGCGAACTTTAGCGGCGGTCTACACCATCTTCCAAGCACAGATTAATGGTGCTTTCCTGCAGAGAGAGATGCAGAAAGAAGGTTGCGAATTGATGCAAATTGTGTGGCCTCTTCTATCCAATCCTACCTTTATCACTCGTTGGACTATCCAGATGATCCTTCAGCTCGAGGTGCTGAATCACATCAGCGTCGAGCTTCGTTGGTTTGCAGAGCAACATCAGAAACACGATGGTTGCACTGGCAAACGACAACCAGTTCAGCAGCTAAACCATCAAGAATCATCAATTCTAGAGTGACTGATCTTACCAGCATGATTGCAAACGGGAGGAGCAGCCTGAAACTCTCCTCTTTGAGACCCCAAAACAGAATTGCGACCGAAATGAAGGTCAGCATCGCGAGTGCAAACGACGGCCACAGGATGTAGGAATGCTGGGAGAAGAGACAGAATCCCACAACGATTGACGCGATTGCGCCGACCTGGTAGAGCACTCCGATGAACAGAGTTCCATACTGAAATCCTGGAAATTCTCCACAAAAAACAGACCCTCAGCTACCTTGATGTTGATGCTCCGACAGCAGCAGGTACTGTAGTAGGTGCTCATGACTTACGAATTCACGGAATGTGGAATTGGGGTTAATAGGCGCGCATTTTGCAGTCGGCGATGGCACGAAATAGGCAACAAGCGACGAGAAACAAACAAAACAACATGACCTTTGCGTTGCGTCGTGGTCGTGTCATCTCCCGACGAGTAAACACTGACTGTGCGGAGAGCAGTGAGCGGGAGGGAGGGAGCGATGAATGTGTGCGTTTGCCGATAAATAAGATAAGAATTTCCGCTGGTGGAACAGAAAGAGAGAAATTTGAAAATATTGACAAAACAAGTAGACGTTCAAAGTGTCGGATTTTTGGTGCGGAGACGCGGCTACCGGGAGCACTGACAATCTCCCGAAAGGCAGAATTACGCACTGTTATCAGAATCCAGAGCAAAGATCAATTTGCCTCAATGTTAAGTCGATTTCTTCGTTTTTCGGGTTGGCCGGAGTCATTGTTTGAAGCAGAAAAACCGATTTTCGAAAAAATGACAATTCAATTCGATTAACAAAAACCTGATTGATCCGTTCTCAATATTCACTAATTTAAAGCATTTTTTGTACTCTAATTGGTTAGAAAACACCGAAAACAGCGAGTTAAGTTAGTCTTCCTTTCCGAAAATTGCGCTGGTTCTCAACTTCCCCTACTTAATCACAAAATTTTATCGAATCGGGCTAAGAGCGAGTCAAACCGGCTGGCTCGAGCCGGTTATCGAGCCGGCCGGTGTGATTTGCGGCTTGCTAGCTTTACCAGTTTTATGCAACTGCTGACGCGTTCTGAACACGCTATTTTGAGAAAACAGCTTGAAAAATTAGTCTTTCATTTCATTTCGAAAATTGCGCTGGTTCACAACTTCCCCTACTAATCACAAGCCAAAATCTCATCGAATTCGGTCTAAAAGCGAGTCAAGCCAACTGGCTCCAGCCGGTTATCGAACCGGCTGGTTCGATTTCCGCGGCCGCTAGCTTTACCAGTTTCATGCCACTGCTGACGCGTTCTCCACGCGCTATTTTAAACCAATTTGATATAAAATTAGGAATTTACATGCTTTTCATTGCCGCGTGGAGTCGAATTTACTGTGCGGTTCTCTCTCATATTCTTCTTTTTTTCGTTTTTAAGCTGATTGTCTTGCCTTTCTTTTCTTGCAAAAGCTGGCCCAATTCGCCATCTCCGGAATTTCCGTAAACCAGGCACTATAGTAGCAATTTAAAGAGGAGCGTTAAATGACAACACAACCATCAGATCTTGCTTCCTTCTTGCCATCACAGCTGTCAGTTCAGAAACAGGAACTAACTGATATGCTGTGTAAAATTGCCCTTTGGAACGCTTCCTCATTGGATGGTGCCATAGTCGATATCAAGTGCTCTCTCGTCCAGAATTCATTAATTTTATAGCTTTAAATTTGAGATTCGATGGCCCCTTTCGGTAGGATTGTAAGTAAGTTACGTCTTTTGTCCACTATACTGTGTCGGAAAGAAGCTTATTCAAAGCGTTAAACGATTGCGGCTGTGGCAACTACGAATCAGCGTCCAACAGCTCGGCTTCCGTTTACACTTGTCTTAAGCTCATTGAAAATTCAAAATTCCATGAAAAATTCATTTCAATTGCACTTTGGAGTTGTGTTGTTGCCCTTTGAAGCCGGATTCCTAGCGTTTAAACCGTTTGAGCGCTTAACTCTGCATTAATTGGATTTGCTAGGTGGTGGTTACGCAGTAGTAGGTTCCTGACGGCCGGTTTACTTCCGCGGTTTGACGCATTTCCGAGAGAAACGTGCGCGATAAATCAGCTGCTATGGATGACGAGAGCGCACTTGCAAACAGCCCGGTTGGCAACTCGTTCGCCGCCGTTTTTGTTCCCTGTTGCCTTCCGTTGACTTTCAAATTGCTCGAAGATTTTCTGTTCAAACAACTCAAGCTAGTTGACGCTTAGAAGGTCGTCATCGCTAGGGTCGCATTCTTCAGTCTTCAAAATGCAAAGCGTAAAGTGCAACAATCCAATTCTCGCAAATGCCATATATCGGTCGTCTTTTGAGTCAGTCGCAAACTAATTTAGCCCCGTTTTTGGACATAGTTCAATCTTACACCCGCCTGAGTTTTAAAGCCGTTTTGAGGGTTATTCTTCATTTCGCTATCATAGTTCGCTGCATTGGCTCGGAATCAAGGATCCACTCGCAGTCAATGCCCCCTTTAACCTCAAATTTCAGTTTGCAACCATACTACTCCAGAACAAGAAGACCTTTTCACGCGATTAGCCCCTCTTTGAGGCTCAATCACAATCCAAACATCGCTAGTTGAGTTGAAGAAAATTCGAGTTTATTTGCGGCGACTGAAATGTTTGTTTTCTGAGTAAAACGGCCGCTCTACTCACTCATTTACTAGCGAAAACAGCCATGAGTCTTGTCCCTATGTATGTGGCATGTGCTTTTAGGCCATCTTGCCGCCATCTCCAAAACGTGACCTTAAAGTGCAGAAAATTGCATTCTCTCAAATGTCGTCTGATGAACCTCCCCTCTTTTCAACCGCATTCAAATTTGAGTTGGCTTGATAGTTGCCGATGAACTGAACCGAAACGCGTTGGATGAATCAATTGCAATTGCTCACTTCCGCAGCCCTGATGACCGTTTTGTTCCGTGTTGCCTACAAATCTGATCTACAAATCGCCACACCATTGGCTAGTTGTTTGACCTCGAACGGGCTCTGCTTCAAGCTCAGTATTCAGGAAGAGGAGGTTCGAGAAGCCCCCAGCTGTGGTTGATACTACACAGTGGACATACCCCAAGTCACGATTCTGTGAATCACAATTTATCGTCTGTCGCGTACAAAGCGTGTTGGGACTCTGAATCCGTTTCAGTCGAATCGCTACAACATAAGGGTTTTACCAATTCGAGTTCGCAAGAATCGTTCGTGCGCAACCAGGTCGTTAAACCGACACGAAGTTGGCTTCTAAAGGATGTTGATAGTTCAAAACGTTGTTGTTTTTGTCGAGCCACGCATCTCTGCTCTATTGCCTCAAGCAGGCAGCGGAAGAATCAATCATTCTCGCACTTTCACGCTTGCGCTCGCGTTGTCGGTCGTGTTTTTCGTTTGTTTTTGTCACTTCATTTGTTCACTTCCGTTCTCGTTTCGCGCGACTCATTGAAAATGCATTCAAAACCACGCGTTTGATCTCAATTTCCGTTTATGAGGACGTCCCTTTGTTTGCCCGTTCTTGTGGTAATTTACTTCTGAAAATAGACGAATTTGAGGTCTTGTTTGCTGCGGAAGCGTTCGCGTCACCATCTCGCAGCCAATTCACGACTGTATGCAGATAAATGTCCCCGCAATCCAATCGCGTCGAGACCAGTGGCGTCTGTTAAAGTGCACATCTCAGCGGTGTCAAATTGCTGACTTTGCCATCGTGGGAACTTGTACTCATGGTCAGTGAAACGATGCGCTAAACAAGACTATTCATGTTCAGTTCTCCTCTGAACTTGAGTTTAGCTGCTTAAAGGGGAAGTTACTGTATCTCGTAACCGTAGACCTCTTAGACAGCAAGACTAGTCTCATGCACATTGCCGAGCGGAGTCAAGTGAATCGTTGAAGCGACAAATTGTCGCTTGTGGTCGGCCTATTGGGGCCAGAGAGCCGACACGTTCCCGCATGAGGGCCCGAAAACAAAATAATAACTTTTGAGTTTTCAGTGAGTGAGTGACACTAATAGAAAATGACACTAACGTTGTTTTCTCGTGGTTTCAGACTCGATTTTGTCACTTTGTCACGATTTTGAGATTTTGGCGTTTTGATCAATTGCATCGCCGCTAAAAACAGGCTTTTTTATTAGTGTAAAACGCAACATAAAGGCTTGTTTCTGGGAGTGCGAACGTATAAAAAGCGTAAACAATGAATCTGAGATTAGCTTTGAAAATGGAATCTGGGTTTTACAGGAAAATTCAGTTTTAATTGTTCTGTTTTCGGAGACTGAAATGTTTGTTTTCCGAGTAAAACAACTTAATTAAACGATAGCCGCCCTACTCATTGATGTCTTGGAGAAAATGGCCTGGAATTGCAGCTGTTTCTCATCTGTTTATTTTGTCGTTTGACAGTCATAGTAACCTACTGAAGGCTGTAAATAATGCCCAATTAATTCACAGCTACAGTATCCGCATGACCGGAAGTCTTTTTCGTTGCTTCACTTTCAATTTTCCACGTATCAGACCGCGCTTTTTTAACTGGATTAATTAGTTTCACTGTGAGTCATAATCGTCATGAATTGATTGCTAGTTCCCATCGTTAAACGTCAAGAGAATGTCTTTTCTATTGTGAAGTGTTTGTCATGTGTGTTTTTCGACTGAACTGTTCTAATTTCCTAATTAGCTTCTCACTGATGTGGGGAGCTTCGGGGAGCTTTGGTGGACTGTCTGGTTTCTTCCTGTAGCCTACGCCAAAACGAGTAGATTGTGGTCTCCGACGGAAGCCAGTGTTTCCAGTTGCTTGTGCCCCAGGTTATGTCTTTCTTTAAATTTAGTTTTGCAACCTTTGATGTCAGCTCTTCTCAATGTAGTTAAATGACCGATAGAGCTAGAGCTAGTCGATGAACTGTAGAGTTTAGGAAAGCGGCGTTTTGCAGTGTGCAACAACTAGCAGTAGCTTAAAATCAGAGGTTAATGACCACAGAACCGTTAAATTAATTAATTCTTGTTATCTGCGTCTTAAGTGTTTGCTTTCCGAGTATCGATCTGGTCACACGATGGTTGCCGTCTTGAAAACAAAGAAAATGAAATTAAAATGTTTTCATGTACTTTTTCATCCAATTCGAGGTCACACAGAGCGCATATGTCGTGATGTTAACGTCAAAGAGTCATGCAAGCGTCTAAACTATGTACATCTCCAGACATCCACTTGGAATTGACGCCGATGAGCTTAGAAGGTCGTCATCCTAGGGTCGCATGCTTTGCAGTGAGCAAAATCTAAAGCGCAAAGTGCAACAATCCGATTCTCGCATTCTTTCGGTTCTCTTTTGAGTCAGTCGCAAATGAATTTAGCCTCGTTTTTGCACATAGTTCAATACTACACCCGTCTGAGTTTAGAAGCCAATTTGAGGGTTTTTCCTCCTTTTTGCCATCATAGTTCGCTGCATTGCAGACTTTGAATCAAGCCTTGAATGCAGAAATTTCATCTTTTTCCTCAAATTTCAGTTTGCAAGAACAAGAAGACCTTTTTGACGCTTAATCACGATCCAAACATCGCTAGTTGAGTTGAAGAGAATTCGAGTTTTGTTTTCTGAAATGAAATGTTTGTTTTCTGAGTAACACAGCCGCTCTACTCATTCATTTACTAGCGAAAACAGCCCTGTTGTCCGCTAGACTTGTCCCCATGAATTTTCTTAGTGACTTGTCTCTGTCGCCAAAACGTGACCTTAAAGTGCAGTAAATTCCATTCTTTCAAATGTCGTCTATTTTCGTCTAAACCTCCTCTTTTGAGTCACAATCGAATTTGCGCATGATTTTGCCCTAAAACTCAACATAGAAGCGCGTGAATTAACAGTCGCTGCCTTCAGTTATGACCTTTTCTGCTGTTCTTTCTTGTTTCTAGTCATTCTATTCTGTACGAACGTGTGAATTTTGTTAAAAGTCGTTCCCTAGGCTTCTTTCGGCCGATGGTTTACTTATTTGGCACTTACGCAAATGGCTCACTCAGTTATCCCTAGATTACACTTCCGCAGTTAGCAGATTCCGCACTTTTGATGCACTTGGAAGCAAAACCACAGCTAGTGCGAATGCTCTTCTCGTAAGTGCTGAAGTTAAATTCGGAATTTGAAACCTTTAATTCGGGTGAAGCTGTACACGTTGACGCCTTCGCTCTCCTATGCCAAATGTAGGCCTCATCTGAAGGCCTCCCACAACCAAATCGCGCCGCGCTTAAAGTGCAACTACTATTCTCTCGCAAATGTCGTCTAATTCAGTCGAAACCTCATCCTTTGAGTCACAATTTCATTAGAACCGGGCGAATCCAATTGTGCCTACAATCGCAACGTATTGCACGATTCTGCCCTTGGAATTTCATTTCTTTTGCTTCCTCTCCAAAGCGCGATCGCCAAACGGTCGTCGAACATGGTAATCTTGCTGATCCTGAAAAGCTTAGTCAAGATTAGTCCCAATATGTCCTTGCAGAACAAGATCGTACTTTTGCTGCTACACTCTCTCTGCCCTCCAACTCTCATCGATCATAATTGTTTGCTTCTTGACATCTCCTCCCTGGGGAGATTCGCCCAAAATCTCCAATTCCTTCAGGCGTCGGCAAACAATCCCTATTGTCTTCTCTCTCTCTCTCAACCGATTCAAAGTGCAGCTGCGTTGTTGTTAGAAGGTCATGCGACCTCAGTTGTGACTTTCTGCGCTACGCAAATTCGAATTTGTGCTGAACAGATTCATTTTCATTGGCGTTTTGTATGTCGATCGAACGCCGTTGGCTTCGCTGGCTTAGATTGGCTCCATTTCCGCTCTTTAACATCATCGGTTTTTGATGTGTAAAGAGCGCTTTTCCCTGACAAAATGTCCAAAAATGACAAAAATCTGCAACTTTGTTAAAAACAACAATTGCGTCTCTAATTCATTTTCTCTAAACATTCGATCCTGCGCTGTTGGCCAAACTGCTAGCCCTCAGACCCGCAGAGACTCGGCCATCCCATCAAATCGGCCTCTGCACTCTCAACTTTCAACCGATTTATATCTAAATTGTTTGACGAATGTGGCCAGAAGGTCAGATGACCTCACTGTCAGCTGTGCAGCTGTGCGTGAAACGCTCGAATTCAATTCAAATTGTATTTCCTTCATTGTTGGATTGCGAGGACACCAACTTCTCTGCTTGAATCGAGCAGAGAAAAACGATCGACGGTCGTTGGTCAGTAGAAGCAGGCGATGATGAGTTGTTTTCCTCCCCCCTAACGCGCGAATTATGACGTTTCAGCGTCTCGCCGATTGAGGGAATTTGGGGAGACCGAGTTGAACTTGATTGCCTCGTCATGCGTGGAGCGTTTTCAAGTTTGTGTCTATCCGGAATCTGCAAATCTTTAAAAATGCTTCAAAATGGCTTTGCTGGCATGAGAAGCCACGCATTGTGCACCAAATATGAGAAAAGTTCAAGTTTACAGTTAATTCACTAGTTTAACAGAGCAGCCATCTTGGCGTCTGGTTGCGATGGCGTTTAGGCACGTCTAATCATACCATAAGCTGAGCCAAGCTCTTGTCGAACGCCTTCCCTCGTCGTCTCTATTATTGTGGCGTGGCTTTGCGGAAAAACATAAACATTTCTTATTTCCCGCTGTTGACAACCCCATTTCCCCCCCGCTCCATTAGGCTCCCTGGGTCGTCTGTTTCCATGTCTGAAAACTCATTTTTCTCTACTTCTTATCTTCATGCCAAAAAACATCTTCTTGGCGCCGAGAATTAGGTACCTGGCTAACTTTGGTGCCTGGCGTTTGCTCTATTCTGACCATACCGTAACTGTCTAAAGCGAAGACTGATGGCCTTAGTGGTGTAGCCTAGTTGTTTGCTTACCTATATCGTAGAGCAACATTTAGACGCGTTTAACCTGGCGCCGAAAGATTCCTGAACCTGGTTGACCTGGTGACTAGTGACGGCGCCAAGTTGACATTTTTGGACTCAAAAACGCTCTTTAGAGCCAAGACTCGACGTTTTTCTACTTCTTTTCATTTCTGATCTCCATTCAATGCAACAAGCAAATTCAATTTGCACTCAAATTCGTGATCGCGCGGTTTTCGGACCCAAAAACGCTCTTTGGAGGCGAGGCGCCGCTTGTTTATGCGCTCAGCTCTATGACAGAGCGCCTTAGGGCCCATTTCTTTTCCTTTTTCGAGCGGCACCGCCAACGTTCTCTCTTTTTCGGTTGTTGCACAAAAACTCTCATAAATGACGCGATTGCGTGGCGATAGACGTTTACGTGGGCAGGAATACGTG